>JBAMJV010009278.1:0-35277 GCA_037951105.1 Echinarachnius parma
GTCCGGGGGGTAATTGTCCGGGGGGTAGTTGTCCGGGGGGTAGTTGTCCGGGGGGTAATCGTCCGGGGGATAGTTGTCCGGGGGGTAATCGTCCGGGGGGTAGTTGTCCGGGGGGTAATCGTCCGGGAGGTCGGTAATTGTCCGGGGGGTAGTTGTCCGGGGGGTAGTTGTCCGGGGGGTAATTGTCCGGAGGGGTAATTGTCCTGGGGGTAGTTGTCCGGGGGGTAGTTGTCCGGGGGGGTAATTGTCCGTGGGGTAGTTGTCTCGGGGGGTAGTTGTCTTGGGGGTAGTTGTCTTGGGGGTAATTGTCTTGGGGGGTAATTGTCTTGGGGGGGTAATTGTCTCGGGGTATTGTCTTGGGGGTAATTGTCTTGGGCGTAATTGTCCTAGGGGGGTAATTGTCCGGGTGGTAGTTGTCGCGGGGGTAATTGTCCTAGGGGGGTAGTTGTCCGGGGGTAATCGACCGGGGGGTGGTTGTCCAGGGGGTAGTAGTCCTAGAACCGTTATGGTCAAGTGCTTCTGGAATTCATGCTTTCCCGTGTATGATACTCAGACTCTCGTTAAATATGTGATGTATTGCTTTCATTTTGATCACCTTGAGGTATGTCTTTGCCTAATTTTATGGATTTTATCTTAGAATGTAATTTATGAGGGTAATATATTATCGATCTGCATAATATGAAGCATTCATAAATCTAAATTGGTTACCACATGAAATGTGTTTTATCGTTCTCTTAAATATTTATTAAAGATTCATGAACTTAAGTTTTAGTTTGAGTTGATTTATGGTATCGTTGATGTTAAACATTATTAAGAGAACTATTACAGCACCTCAAAGTGAAAATATGTCTACGGCCGTTAGAAAATAGATGGAATATCTATTTTCTGACATTTTCTGCCATACGTTGTAACAATAACGTTAAGTTTCAATTACCACATCCAGCTTTAATTTTGACTTACAAAACAATTGTTTTATACAAGGCCCTATTGTGTTTGTTGGATTTCAAGAATATCATATAAGATAGATAGTGATATGTATCTTTATTGCAAATCTTTGAGTGTACAGATTATACAAAACGTTCTTGTTTCTGCACTCTCAAACACTAAACGCAAAATACCCAAACATACACGAAAACATGTAGTAACAAAGAAACACGTAGAACTGAATACAGATACGAATTGAAACATAATTAAATTTTACAATGTTTACAATTGTGAGTTTTGTGTAATTTATTTATTTATTTAGTAATGTAATAATTTCCTCTCAGAGGGGCGATGTCCCTTTCAGTATAGCTGATTTTCAAAGGTGTCCGCAAACATAAAACATAACAATAAATATACAGTGATTTATAAAATAATATATGGCATTATATAAATACAAGAAGTAAGGCAATGAACATGTCCATGTAGTTACAACAAATAAATATCAACATATTGATGTACGAAACAAACAAACAAACCATTAATTAATACAGTTAATCGCAGATATTCAACTAGAACGACAACAAAATGTATACGAGTTAAACAGTAAACCGATAACATAACAAAAAACAAATTAAGATAGACAAAAGAAAACAAAAATGAGACAGGACTAAGGGGTTGGGTAAATATTCATCACGCAAAACAGTTCCAACGAACAGAAGAAAAAGAAATAAGTTTGTATATAACGGAAGTAATAACATATCAAACTTAAGGTAAAAAGGGCAAGACAATGTTCAATCCACAATTTCAGTCAAATGACTGGTGCGTACAAAGGTATACAGTGTGTTTTAAGGTTTGCATTTTAAAAGGGAGACAGTTAAATAATACAATTCTATAATAAAAGGAACTCCGTCTCAAGAGCTCGGTCATTGACTTTGGAAACTGAATTGCATGATCACTATTTCTCAAATTATGTGTGACGATGAGTAGGTTAGATTTAAATCATGCATTATCGAATAAAATTGTTAAAGGGATCTAGTAACTTTGTTAAAATGTGCAAAAAGTGATGCATGGTTGACGCAATGTATATTGTTGCTATCTCATAATATGTCCACAGGGTATTGTGTGAAAATTTCAAGTAAAATGGATATTGCATGGCCAAGTAATGAGCGGAAATGCAAAGTGATATTCAATAACTCACATGTACTCACTGTGTACACGGTTTTAAAACGTCCCGGAGTACATATCTTCGTAACGAAAGGGAAATTTGAAAAACCGAAACCTGTCCCATACTTGTATTTTTAATACGAATACAACAAGGTATGACGGAACCGCTAGAATAAAAACTTTATTTTGAGGATTTGGACAATGTTACTATGAAGTCCCTATAAATATCCCCTTTTCCATCTATAAACGTGTGGGACTACCTTTGCTTGTTGGTAGAGTTTCCGAGTTCTTTGCTCAGACGGTGTTTGTGTCATAATCATTACAGCTCTATTCTGAATAACGCGTAGCTTAATAAAAACGTATTGCGTACCATTATTTCAGATTATGGAGCATTAATCAAAGTGAGTTCGAATAATACATAAGTATATAATTCTAGCGGTACACAAGTCAACAATTATTCTTACTTTACAAAAGAGAAATACACTTCGGACAACTTTGGCGTACGTGGTCTGTGTGCAGTTTCCAATTCAAACCAGGATCAATAATTACGCTAAGATATTTACAGCTATAAACTTGTGACCGTGCATTATTACCGATGCGTACATTCATACATTATGAAACAAGGTTGCCACAATAGGGAAAGTGTAAGATTTAAATATGTCTTAAAGTAGCTGAGCGAAGAAATATCACAAAATATCACAAAATAGACACATTATACATGTACGGGAAGCTTATACCAACCAGAACACAACTCATCTGCTCTCAAGTCTTGAAATATCAATGAAACGCGATAAGAAGCGTGTTTCCAAGACCCTTCTCAGAACTTCTATATGGCTTGAAACGGGAATTACCGAGTACGGATTAATGACGTCACACGTGCGAGTCCCCCGCCTAGAGCGTAGAGCGAGACGTATACAACTGTGTATTAAAACCCTCACAAGAAGTTCCGCAATTCAAGTTTGAGCGTTTATATCTCTCATGTTACTTTATTACCGTTCATGAGTTTGGTATGATTGGAAGGCTTGTATTCCCCACTTTAAACTGATATGACATTTGCCATGAATATGTTATCATGGAATGCGCATGACACCCGAATATGGGGCAAAGTCAAAAGTAAAATGTTGCAAAATGCATTGATAAAACAACAGTGTACCCTCCTTTTGTTGTGAGAACGGTGTTATGAATAATGTTCAGTCGGTCATGCGTGAATGTCAATGGCGTTTTATCATTTATTTTTAGGATGAAATATACCTTTATTATTTTGAGGTGGTGCAATAACGATTGTGTATGTTGCTAGGAAGATGTAGTGTGTTTTATTGACTGATTGAGAAATTATCATTATGTTTGACCATATTAATGCTTTTTGCAAGATTTCACTTTTGACTTTGTAATGCACATTCCATGATTAAAAATGTCATATTATTGTGAAGGGGAGAATACAAGCTTTCCAATGGTAACACATTTATGAACGGTAATACAGTAATAAGGGAGATATGAACGCTCAAACTTGAATTGCGGAACTTTTTGTGAGGGTTTATAATACAGACTTCACACGACACGAACTTACGCCAGCTGATGATGGAAGTTGAATACAAATCTCTCGAAAACAGCTAATTACATTTTATTATTGCGTATAAAGAATATTCCATTATACTTGAATCATGCAAATAGATTTGTCTACCCTTCTATGCCGTGTAATTTCCCCGAGATGGTTTTGTAAACATGTTAGCCTGGCAGCTAGCGCAGAGTGAATATTGTTGGTGACTATTGTTCAGGTTATGGGTTATGTATATAGACATGACAGTGAATCTTGAGCACACCTTTGCATTTTATGATGTAATGCAGTTCAAATAACGGTGCATATGTAATTAATATTCGCAATTAAATAGTACTAGTAGTAGAAGTGTTTTTAGTGACTTTACTGAAGAATGAATTCATGGTATTTTCCGTCTCGTCCTCTTCATTCTATCCCTCCTACATCCCCATCATCATCATCATAATCAAAATCATCATCATCATCATCATCATCATCATCATCATCATCACTATCACTATACCAATGACATTATATTTTGTGGAGCTGTTTACATCAACTTTGATGCTATACATTTAGTAGCAGTTCCTCCTGAAGATCAGGCATTGTGATGAGAATACTTAGCGTTCGGGTGGATATACACATATACACCTACAGTACACAAAGCCCACGGGCTTGAGCACACCTACAGTACACAATGCCCACGTGCTTGGGAGCGCTCTCACGCGCTCTTCACACATGTGACGTCATTAATCGTACCCCCACACAGCGGGCTAACCAAGGGCGAATAACAGGTCGAAATTTCATCACTTTAGATTGCAGATTAATCAATTCTGTGACAATTTTTGACAAAATATATATGAATTATTAGGAAGAATGTAACATTTCCTTTGCGATGATGCCAAAATTATTTAGGTTACAAGCATTTTTAAACCTTCGCTCAGGTACTTTAAGAAGAGTGATACAGAAATATATCGATACTATTAATGAGAGTACAATTAGTTCTACGAAACCATTATAAACTTGCCAATGTGAACATTAGTCAATAATAGGTCAATTAATGTAATATGTCATTAAATATACATATGCAGCTTCAGCACGAGTCAATCTCCTCTAAATAAATCTGACCATCCAGCTCAGTCCAAGACTCCAAGCGGCGGAAGTTACTCATATCTCCTACGTCAATAATGCGAACATTGATCTATATAATTAAATGCATTCGCATCTCCAGTCAATGTCAGAAGCTGTTATATTACCAAAGCGATAACATCATACTAGTTGATACCACATGAATAATGAATAATAATCTTCACTATCGCACATTAATAATGTTCATCAATGGGTATTTCAATGGACTTTTTCAAATGGGTCAAAGCTGGAAGATTGTTCTCAGTAATACATGTATGGATTGCTTTATAGTACTGTATATAACCACTGCATATGTACAAACAATTCATCTATGAGGTAAACTTGCCCCGGATGCCTGGCTAACTGTTACAGCCGTGCAGTGCCACTTTTCCTGCATATAAACTCCCGCTATCCTTGAAAATATACACATATTTCCGAATCATCATGAGGCTTCCGTAACTCGTAGAGGCCTCAAGAGAAGCTGCCCCGCTAGCCCCTGGGACAACCTGCGCTTGCCCTTGTGAATGAGCAGTCTGATAAGGCTTAAAGCAATCAAGTTACTTGTTTTGACATGTGCAAAAAGTGATGCGTGGTTAATAAAATGTGTATTGGTGTGATCTAATATGTTCAGAAATTGTGAACTTTTCAATTTGATGTTATTTGGCCGAGAAATGCAAAGTAAAAGTACCCACTTATGTACTCATTGCATTTATACTTTGTGCACGGCTGAAACGGTCCAGTAGATTATTAAATATCCGAACACTTCAATCGTCAATATCTTGAGCGAAATTGATATGTCCCATACTTTTATTGTTATACAAATAAAGCAAGGTATGAGGAAAACGCTGAAATTCCAACTGGACTTTGATAATATGAAAAATGTTAATAAGTCCTTTAAGAGCCGTCATCACTTCCTGAGGTAACTTTTTCACCTAGATAGCGACGGGGTTAATGTAGCCATGATCTGTTGACATCGACTCGTCATTTTCGTCGAGGCGCATGGCGTTGCTGGAGTCGGAAGGACTGATGGTGCCTAGGTGATCTGCCATGGGAACCCTTTCTTGCTCTTGAATGTCATCATTTGCCGGTGGAACCAAAGGAGACCAGCTGGGGGCAGAACGGCCAGGACGAATTCCGTCATCACTTCTTGGAGCAGAAACTGCACCTGTGTAGCAACCACGTCGACCGATGTGACAGTAGTCATGATATGGCGACGCGTAATCCTCTCCTTGGTCTGATGTGATGAAGCACATGGAATTGTTAGTCTAATCATGCCTGCAGTCAGAATGAGCGAAACGGCCTGACTGGTCTGGCAACCGCGGTGCCGCCAATTGTGATATATGATGATGGGTCCTCGTTTCCCATTGAAGCATAACAATGTTGAAAGTCGGTCTGTAAAAGAGGAAGAGTTCAGAGGAATAACAAATAGTTTGCAGTACTTTTCTTGGCTTATTGACGAAAGAGAGTAAGGTCACAATACTGATCCTGAAATATTTAACTACCACTACCTCATATATATAAGCCTCGGAAAACATGATTTATTAAAGTAATAGGCAAGATCAATTATTGGCAACACTGCAATGCGAACAGTACCTTGTCCCACGTTTTGTCTCACATCTTCGTAGTGGCATTCGTTCATTTGTAAAATGTTAGGTTTGTCACCACAGACCTTTGTAGGCAATTCCAGTGTCTGATGAAGAAGTGAGAATGGCGTAGTTGTGTGAAGGCAAACCCCTGGGTCATTTACCAAAGAGTTACCGTTCTCGGAGAAGGCATTTGTACCGGGTTGTGGTGGTTGAAGCATCACGAAAGCCATGTTTAGAGCCTTGTTTGTGTTTAATCGAGACATTTCAATATTGGTATTCTGATGCTCGATGTTCAGTCTCTTATTTCGTCTAGAAAAATAGAATATTGAGCTAATGCTGCAAATGATTGCAACACACAGGACCAACATTCTGACGACGAAAACCACAGCAATGACCGTCGTTTCAACTACACGGTCAGTCAATGTATAGGTCATGCAAGTTGTTTGTGGGAAGACAGCCTCTCCTGTATCTTCTGACGATGCAGATTTAGGGGATGGGATCTTATTTCGTCGTCTTTCAGTCGTGTTTCTCCGCGGATGGTTGTAGTCGGTGTCGGTGAGGAATCATGGTTTAAAACTGTGTCATAACTAGATGATGCATTAGTTTGGGTGGCAATGGTTGCATCTTTGGTCAGGTTCCACACAAGATGTTTTTCACCGGGTGTGACATTTAAGTAGTACTCACCATAGTCAGAGTCAAGCAGTGGAGCTTTGATATTGAAGGAAAAACATTTAAATCCACACAGTTCAAGAATGACATGATTTTCAGTGTTATTGTTACACCATATATTGCAACGCCTCGGATCGCAGCCTCTGGAAGCACAATCTCCGATCACAGTATCAGCAGGTCCGATCAGTTCAACAGCCGCGTTGGTTGCTGGCAAGTATTGATTAGCGATGCACTGAACGCTGACAGCCGTCTCGTTTGTTTCTAGTTCATAATGTCTTGCACATTCGAACGACAATGAAGCACATCCCTGAACGACAAAGAACATTGATATTATCGCTCCCACTGCACCCATCCTGCATGTCATTCTTCTTTGTTATCTAAATTCAGCTGTTTTGTCGAATGTTCATGACAGCATATTATATGTATGTTTAACAAAGTTGCGCAAAGTCGTAACGAGAAAATCGTCTAAAAAGAATAATGCATAATTACACCGTGATAGCATTATATCCATCAACATTACTGACTATTGACGACACATGCTGGAAGACAATACTAACGAAACTGCAACAATTTCTGAGCCTGGTAAGGTGGTATGGTAAAGTGCTTCTGGAATTTATGCTTTCCCCTGTATGATACTCCAGACTCTCGTTAAATATGTGATGTATTGCTTTCATTTAGGTTACCTTGAATTATGTGTTTGCATAATTGTTTCGAAAGATTTTATTTTAGAATGTAATTCATAAGGCTTATGTATTATCGCTCTGCATAATATGAAGCATTCATAAATCTAAATTGGTTACCACTTGAAATGTGCTTTATCGTTCTCTCAAATATGTATTAAAGACTCGTGAACTTAAGTTGTAGTATGAGTTCATTTATGGTATTGTTGATTTATTTTAAACCTAAGATAACTATGACAGCACATCAAAGTGAAAAATATGTTTACGGCCACGATGTTTATGAAAATGCATTTATTCATGAACATTCCATCTATTTTCTGCCGATGTATGCCATACGTTGTCACAATAACGTTAAATAACATTTACCACATCTAGCTTTGTTTTTTACTTGCAAAACAATTGTTTTATACAATAGGCTCTCTCGTGTTAGGTTGGATTTAAAGCATATCATAATAGATAGATTGTGATGTATCTTTATTGCGAATCTTGAAGTGTACAGATTATATAAAACGTTGTTGTTTTTTTCAGCTGCACTCACAAACACCAAACGCAAAATACCAAAACATACACGAAAACATGCAGTAACAAGGAAACACGTAGAAAAGAGTACAGATACGAATTGAAATATATTCAGATTTGTTTACAATTGTGAGTTTTGTGTAATGTATTTATTCATGTATTAATTTGTTTAATTCCTCTCACGGTGGCGATGTACCTTACTCCCTTTCAGTAAAGCTGATTTTTAAAGAGGTCCGCAAACATACAAATAACAAGAAATATACAGTGATTTATATAATAATATGTGACACTATACAAATACGAGAAGTAAGGCAATGAACATGTCCATATGGTTACAACAAATAAATATCTAACAAATTAATGTACAAAACAAACAATTAAACATATAATTACAAGTTAAAGGGATAGTTGAGTTCTGGTAAGGAGAGTACAGTTTTGGTGAAACTGAATTTTAGTAACCAAAACCTGCATTACATTACAAACTAATAGTTATAACTAGGAATGAACACACAATTACAAATGACGTAGTAAAAATCATGTTATCATTCAAAAAGAGCCGTTACAACGTACGAGGGCGCTCTCTAAACACTCATCGGTTTCAACCATTTTGAATAAAATATTGTGCATGTGATGTTTTGTTAAAATAGTGATTAGATAGAGAAATAACCAACAACTATTTAAATACCTATTTTGTAACTTTTTGAAAAGAGGAAGCATTTCTTTGAATTTTTAACGGCTGGTTCAAAATTCTCTAATAAACCTGGGGCCCCAGGTTTATTACAAATTGTTATATTTATGGATATTTCAGCTGTCTCTGAACCGATTTGGATCAAACAAAGATGATTTTATTATTTAAATATTATTGTTACAGATTATAGACCATTAATCAAAGTGAGTTTGAATAATACTAAAGTATAGAATTATAGCAGTACATAAGTCAACAATAGGTCTTACTTAACAAAAGGGTTAATCAATTTCCATGTTTTATTCATATCACGCTTCAGTTCATTAAAGTGATCCAGGTAAAGTGTCAGATATTGCACAAAATGACATTTGAGACTTCAATCCTATATCAATATCATTGTAAAATAGAATTGAAAGATTTGTGAAAGTTTGAAGGAAAACGAACACTGTTTACCTAGTGAAAACACGAATACTAGTATTGAGTTCATATTTTATCACCGAATACTGATGGCCTGTCGTAGGATTGCAGCAGCTATAATCAGCCGTTGACGATATATCAGCACCCGTGTATGTTTACACATACGGTATACAGAATTCATGGAATTGCGTACGCGTTGGATCAAAGTTCACTATGTCGGGAATGTTTCCCACGCTCGGACGTATTCAGCTGAAACAATTTTCCTTTTTTTGAAAAGCGTTGATCAACGCTTTTCAAATAATGCTTTTCAATGATAATTGTATTCATACTAAAGGGACATTTGAAAAAATCTTACCATATTTTATTCTTCTCTTACCATAACCTGAGAATCAGTATTAATGGACAAATATTAGAATGGCAAAGAATGCTTTCATGAAGAGGAAGGAACTTTTCACACGGAGCATAAATCTCAATCTGAAAAAGAGATTAGTGAAGTCCCTGGTATGGAGCATCCTTCTCTATGCATCTGAAGCATGGACCATCATGAAATCAGACATCAACAGATTGGAAGCCTTTGAGATGTGGTGCTGGAGACGCATTCTGAAAATCAAATGGACAGATAGAATCAACAACGAAAGAGTGTTGGAGACAGTCGGAGAAGAGCGGAAACTAATTGGAATCATCCAGAACAGAAAGAGGAAATGGGTGGCACACAGCATCAGACATAACAATTTGCTCAGACTGGTACTGGAAGGAAGAATACCAGGAAAGAGATCAAGAGGAAGGAAACGCATCATGATGTTGGATTCTGTTACGAATGGCCCATATGGAGACTTTAAAAGAAGAGCCATGAGAAGAGAGGTGTGATGGTGATAAGGACCTGCTCCTGAGCAGAATCACCAGAAGAAGAACAACACGGCAGAAGAGAAACGAGGAAGCTCGAAATATTTTCCGTGGAGTTAGACACTTACCTGGATCACTTTAAATTTATTTATATAATACTGTCGTTTACACTTTCTCACTTGTTTAATGAATACATTTCTAAATGTATTGAATCTTCTTTTTGTTGTTGCTGTTGGCTTCTTATTACACTACCAATGCAATTATACATGCTTCTATTTACACATTTAAGGCAACGAATTATGAAGCCAATGTTTCTTTTCATTTTTCAATTTCGATTAAACTTTCTTGACAAAATTTGTTAAAGGGGTAGTTTGGTTTTGGTAAGGCTGAACTTTAATAGCCAAAACCTGCACGGTAACATTATAAACTAAAATTTATAACTCCACCATGCTCGAAAGGTATACACAATTACAAACGACTAAGTAAAAAGCCGGTTATCATTAATAATAATAATAATAAATAACATTTTTAAAGCGCTTAATACATGTACATATGTTTCTAAGCGCATTAAAAAGGAGCTGTTAAAACACAAGAGGGCGCTTTTTAAAAAGGCATTGGTTTCAACCATTTTTCATACAAAATTATGCATGTGATGTTTTATGATTAAATAGCGAGATCATCAATTTTGAAAAAGTGCCAAAAATATCAGATATATTTATTGATATTTCAGCCGTTTCTAGGTCGATTTTGACCAAATAAAGTTTATTCTGCCATTAAAATTGGATGTTCCCTCAAATTCGACACTCAGTTTTCCATTACCTCACAACAAAATGGTGATGTGCAGCGCCCTCTCTACCAAAACTAAACTACCCCTTTAACATAAGTCTTGTGAATTGTAAATGGTAAATGTTCCATTATCTGTATTTGCGAATTCCTTTTATGATGAAAGCTTATAAATAATCATGCACGGTTTTAATACGATGTAATCTAGTAACTTGATGATTTGTGTTGGTTCTTGATTGATTGAAACAAGGTAACCATATAGGCAAAGTGTACAATTTAAATATGTCTTAAAGGTTGGCTGACAAGAAAACTAAAGTGAATTAAAAAAATATATATATATATGTTTTTTTTACTGGGTTTTCCGACGCGGAAAATATGTTTGTATTAGTAATCTTCATGAAAATCTACCTTAGATACAGTACAACACAATTTGTTACCTATTTGTAAAGGGGTCCGCAAACATAAAAATAACAAGAAATATACAGTGATTTAGATAATAATATGTTACACTATGTAAATACAAGAAGAAAGGCAATTTAACATGCCCATGTTACAACTAATACATATCTACCAAATTAATGTACAAAACAAACAAACAAACAATTAACTAAAACAGTTAATTGCAGATCTTCAACAAGAACGACAAAAAAAATTAATACGAGTAAAACCGATATAAACATAACAAAAACAAATCAAGGTAGACACAAGAAAACAAAAACGAGACAGGACAGGGGATGGGTACAATAATTATCACGCATAAAAGTTGCAACAAACAAAAGAAAAACAAAAAGGTTTTTATTTAACAGAAATAATAAAATATCAAACTTAAGGTGAACAGACAAGACAATAATAATTAAATCCACGAGTTCAGTCGAGTGACTGGTGCGTATAGCGGTACACAGTGTGTTTAAGTTTCGCATTTCAAAATAGAGACAGTTAAATAATTCAAAGCTATAATAAAAGAAACTCCGTCTCAAGTACTCGGTCTTAGGCTATGCAACTGAATGTTATGATCACTATTTCTCAAATTATGTGATTACGTACTTGAACTCGTGACGATTAGTATGTTGGAGTTCAATCATGCATTATCGAATAACATTATTACATTTCCCCTTTTCCATCTATTAACGTTTGGGACTACCTCTGCTTTTGGTAGACTTCCCGAGTTCTTTGCTCAAAAGGTGTTTAGATCATAATCCGTACAGCTCTATTCTGTACAACGCGTAGCTTATTTAAAACGTCTTGAGTATCATTATTCCAGATTATAGAGCATAATCAAAGTGATTTGAATAATAATAAAGTATATAAGTATAGCAGTACACACGTCAACAATAGGTCTTACTTTACAAAAGATAAATACACTGCGGACAACTTTGGCGTACATGGTCTATGTATGTGCAGTTTCCAATTCAAACCAGGATCAAGAATTACGACAAGATATTTACTATAAACTTATTACTGATGCCTATATTCATAGTTATGAAATTACTTTACTATTTTATGGGATCAAAACTAATTCAGTTTTGTTCATAATAAGTATCAGCCTGTTAGCATTCAAATACAAATTGTTTACGATTAAAAAGGTAACTATGAAATCATTTCAAAAGTAAACTTTTTTTGCAAACACTTCAACATTAACGTCATCAAGCCCCGGGTCTTGATAACGTTAAAATCACGAACAACTTCTAAACAAATCTGCATTAGTGGGTAATACGCAACTAAAGTAACATACATATTGTATCAATATAAATACATGTATTAACAAAAGTTAATAAATGTCATATATACTGCTTCTGACGCACATTTCGATAGTCAGAAGAGTACAGCGTGGTCGGGGTCTTAAGGACCCAAGTGGGATCAAGTGAAACTCTGCCAAGATGCGTCGTTCACTCCTGGCCTTGCTCTCAGACAAATTGTATTACTCATGATCAATGCGCAGGTTCACCTGTTCATACTCACAAGAATCAAAGAACTCATTCAGGTAACTTTGCCTCGGATTTATTATGCTTGCTGTCATGGCGACCCGTCGTTGCTCTTGAGAATCATCACCCGCCGGTGGAACCAAGTAAGACTGGCCTGGATAAGCATGATTAGAGTGAATCCCGCCATCGCTTTTTGGGGGATAAACCTCACGTGGATAGCGACCATGGTGAGAAAGATGACTGTATTCATAATCTGCTCCATGATGAGAAAGGTGACTGTATGCATCATCTGCTGACATCGATTCGCAAGGCGCTGATGTGATGACACGCATGGCGGTATTGTGGTAATCATTCCTGGAGTCAGAAGGAGCAATGACGCCTGACAGATTTGGTGATGTCGCTGACGCAGCGCCCATGTCTGTAATGTACGGTTCTGATAGGCCGTCGTCTAAAATGGATGGGAACAAATGGTGTAAGCCGGTGATTATTATTTATGAAATGTGACCAGTCACAGCTAGAACAGACAGAAGTTCTGTAATCTCATTTCTGAGATTTTGATACAATCCGAACCGGTACTATATAAGCTTTAATATGTTATAATGTTTGTCACATAAAGATTATTTAACCGGGAGTTATTAATTTTTTTTTTTCAAGAGCAATTTTGAATGCTCTGAAAATAAAATCTCGAGAAATCGCCCGAGAAAATTTAGATCCGTTTCAAAAGTGAAAATAAGCTCACCAAGCGGACGATATGCGACCTGAATAGAATGCCTTAGTAACCTTCTTCCAATTTTTTTGAAAAATTGCATATCAGTAAACATGTTTGATTTACCCCTTCCCTGCGAAAATCGTCGAATATGATCCATGCCATGAACAGATATTTACATATTTAATTGAAATTTAAGTGGAATTCTGAAAGATGACATCAAATTCAAGCACACAAGTCACAGAGCATACAATAGCGACCGGGCTCGCATGAACAAAAGGACACTATCTCGATTGTTCGACAGATCGATCGATTCGAGAGTCTGCGTTCGTACAACCAATGCAGCTTGCACTTCAAAGGTGCGAAGCCATCACAATAGCGCGGTGCGCGCGGTGCCCTTTGGAATTATAATCCTGTAAACTGAGTGCGAAAAATCATCCTCGATGTACGTACGCGCAAGAGGAAGGGGGGGGGGGGGGGTGGGGAGGGGGGGGGGGTTCACAGTGATGTAGTATGCTACATTCAACCACATGCATACCAAGTTTGGGCCGCGGGGGCTGCAGCTCCCCCCCCCCCCCCCCCCCCCCCCACACAGACACTTTTTCGGCTTTAACTAGTGATGTCGTATGCTACATACAACCATATGCATACAAAGTGTGTACAGGGGGGGGGGGGGGGGGGCAACTCAGGACAATCATTTTCGGACGTATTTTATAGATGGCCCCAATACGCGATATTTCACTAAATGTTATTAATCCCCTCTCGTGTCCAATAGGACGCTCATAATTATAATATAGAATGTAGGCATAAATCGGGATTTAATAATACTCGTTTTTAACTAAAGATGTATTTAACAGCTAGGAAATTAGGGAATACAACTGTTTCTTATGGGGTCCGTTAACATACATATTTTACACGGGCCGCAGGGTCTGCAGCTCCCCCCCCCCCCCCCCACACACACACACACACACATTTTCGGCTTTAACCTAAATTACATAAGCATACATTCATCTTCATACATGCCAACATAACAAGGCTTATTTATAATTTAAATGAATGATTTGCCGTTTATTCGTTAAATATTGTAGGCCTACTATACTTTATTGCGTTTACAGATTAAAATGGAGCAATATCACTACAAAAATCAGAAAGCGTTTATAGGCTAGTTTGGATACTAAGTTTACTAATCGCTGCGCGAGCGGCGGCACTATCAAAAGAGATCAATAAATCTGGACGCGAAAACGCCACTTAAGGAGATTAGCAGCTAAGCACAAAGAGGTTACTAAGAGGCTGAGCTTATTATCGATCGCTAGTGAAAGGGTATAGAATCTTGAAAATCTAACTTTGCAAACCCGAAAAAACATGCTTCAAAACTCTCCAAAATGTTCATATTTCCCCCAAATATTTTGACATGAAAATTTGCCTACATGTAGAAGAAAAATCATGGAACATTATCAGCTAATAATATTTTCCGCCAATTTGTATGCACATTCACATCAAGGGCGATTTCTGGGGTTTGAGATTTACCGACTTCTGTCTGTTCTAACCAGGACTCATCACAAAGGGTGCGGTTCGTTATTCCGAAGGTTCGTTATTCCGAAGGTTCGTTATTCCGAAGGTTCGTTATTCCGAACACGCAAATTTCCTATACCTGAGTGTTCGTTAATCCGAAAATGAAATAGGGTTCGTTAATCCGAACATTTGTTGCATTATTCCGAAGGTTCGTTATTCCGAAGGTTCGTTATTCCGAAGGTTCGCTATTCCTAAAATGAAATCGGGTTCGTTATTCCGAAGGTTCGTTATTCCGAAGGTCCGTTATTCCGAAGGTTCGTTATTCCGAAGGTTCGCTATTCCTAAAATGAAATCGGGTTCGTTAATCCGAAAATGAATTTGGGTTTGTTATAATGCTATAATTTCATATAAAGAGATCAAATAAACTTAAATGTTTGATTGGTCTGGCCAAGGGAGGGAAAGGGGGAGGGGTATGCTTAATGCAGGCTGTAAATTAAATAAACAAAACACAAACTATATTATTATAACAAGCCCGATTTAATTTTCGGAATAACGAACCCGATTTTATTTTCGGATCAACGAACCTTCGGAATAACGAACCTTCGGAATAACGAACCTTCGGAATAACGAACCTTCGGAATAACGAACCTTCGGAATAACGAACCTTCGGAATAACTGAACCTTCGGAATAACGAACCTTCGGAATAACGGACTGTAACCATCACAAATACTATTTGAGTTTTGGTATCAAGAGTACAGACAACAAAGTGCACGACAAACTTTTCCTCCAATATGATCGAAATGTTTAAGAATTACAAACGACTACGTAACAAGCATGTAAGCTTTAAAAAGAGTCTTAACACAACTCGATAGGGCGCTCTCTAAGAACCTCATTGGTTGTAAACCATTTTAAATTATAAATTGTGCATGTGATGTTTTGTTAAAATGTAAAAGAGATCATCAACAACTATTTCAAAACATCTGTTGTATTTTGTTTTTCAACGGCTGGTTCCAATTTGTGAATTGATATGGGGTCCCACAATAATCACAAATGGTCATTTCTATGGATATTTTAGCTGTCTCTGAAACGATTTTGATCAAGTCAAAGTAATTTTGCCATTATAACGGTGTGCTCTCTCATATTTAACATAATATTTTGTCCTTATATGAGGCCTACTCTATACAAAAACTCAACTGCCCCTTAAACTCTATAATTTACTTTTCATCGCGATTATTTACGAGTAAATGTGAATATCATATAATCACTATTCAAGATAATTATATACTCTTTATAATCGACTATTTCATTACAACAATTTGGAAAACATGGTTTATTATGCATAAGTATAACCACATATTTGCACAAACAACCATGCTTACGTACCTTGTCCAACGTTCTGTCTCAGATCATCATAGTCACATTCGTCAGCATTCAAAGTGTAATAAAACACTTTGTCCTCAGTTGGAGAGTGTGGTTTGACCTTGAGTGTCCTAGCAGGTTTGGCATACAAGGCATGCAGCATATTATCATCGACGGTATTGCAGTCTGCCGAGTTGTCCTCAACAGATGATACTGGTACTTGAGGCAAAATGCATTGACTACCACGACTACGCCCATTGTTGTTGACGTCGTAGCATTTACACTCATCTACCTTACTGTACGTGCCCTCGTTCTGCAGGCTTGCACCAAGTGTCTGAACCTTGACTACCACTGAAGTGACATTGTCATTGACATCCTCCTGGACAACCATGGTATGATTAAAGCTTCCGGTTGTCAAGGGGTTGGTCTCACTTGCTTCATATAGCGTGCAATTGTCCTCTGGTGATTGTCCAATGTCCGTCATAGCAATGCTATCGCGACAGGTCATTGGAGGCAACTCTGGAGCACGACGAGGGGGCGGCCACGAAATGGCTGTAGGAAGTCCAACGGGATGGTTACTTACTGAAGTTTTACCGGTAACGAGGATGATCTGACCACCTGGACAATATGCTTTTTCTGGTTTTCTGATGTTTTGAAATAGTTGTTGATGATCTCTTTTACATTTTAACAAAACATCACATGCACAATTTATAATTTAAAATGGTTTACAACCAATGAGGTTCTTAGAGAGCGCCCTATCGAGTTGTGTTAAGACTCTTTTTAAAGCTTACATGCTTGTTACGAAGTCGTTTGTAATTCTTGACAACCGGAAGCTTTAATCATACCATGGTTGTCCAGGAGGATGTCAATGACAATGTCACTTCAGTGGTAGTCAAGGTTCAGACACTTGGTGCAAGCCTGCAGAACGAGGAAAAAGAGGACAAGCGAGCGGCGGCACTATCAAAAGAGATCAATAAATCTGGACGCGAAAACGCCACTTAAGGAGATTAGCAGCTAAGCACAAAGAGGTTACTAAGAGGCTGAGCTTATTATCGATCGCTAGTGAAAGGGTATAGAATCTTGAAAATCTAACTTTGCAAACCCGAAAAAACATGCTTCAAAACTCTCCAAAATGTTCATATTTCCCCCAAATATTTTGACATGAAAATTTGCCTACATGTAGAAGAAAAATCATGGAACAATATCAGCTAATAATATTTTCCGCCAATTTGTATGCACATTCACATCAAGGGCGATTTCTGGGGTTTGAGATTTACCGACTTCTGTCTGTTCTAACCAGGACTCATCACAAAGGGTGCGGTTCGTTATTCCGAAGGTTCGTTATTCCGAAGGTTCGTTATTCCGAAGGTTCGTTATTCCGAACACGCAAATTTCCTATACCTGAGTGTTCGTTAATCCGAAAATGAAATAGGGTTCGTTAATCCGAACATTTGTTGCATTATTCCGAAGGTTCGTTATTCCGAAGGTTCGTTATTCCGAAGGTTCGCTATTCCTAAAATGAAATCGGGTTCGTTATTCCGAAGGTTCGTTATTCCGAAGGTCCGTTATTCCGAAGGTTCGTTATTCCGAAGGTTCGCTATTCCTAAAATGAAATCGGGTTCGTTAATCTGAAAATGAATTTGGGTTTGTTATAATGCTATAATTTCATATAAAGATATCAAATAAACTTAAATGTTTGATTGGTCTGGCCAAGGGAGGGAAAGGGGGAGGGGTATGCTTAATGCAGGCTGTAAATTAAATAAACAAAACACAAACTATATTATTATAACAAGCCCGATTTAGTTTTCGGAATAACGAACCCGATTTTATTTTCGGATCAACGAACCTTCGGAATAACGAACCTTCGGAATAACGAACCTTCGGAATAACGAACCTTCGGAATAACGAACCTTCGGAATAACGAACCTTCGGAATAACTGAACCTTCGGAATAACGAACCTTCGGAATAACGGACTGTAACCATCACAAATACTATTTGAGTTTTGGTATCAAGAGTACAGACAACAAAGTGCACGACAAACTTTTCCTCCAATATGATCGAAATGTTTAAGAATTACAAACGACTACGTAACAAGCATGTAAGCTTTAAAAAGAGTCTTAACACAACTCGATAGGGCGCTCTCTAAGAACCTCATTGGTTGTAAACCATTTTAAATTATAAATTGTGCATGTGATGTTTTGTTAAAATGTAAAAGAGATCATCAACAACTATTTCAAAACATCTGTTGTATTTTGTTTTTCAACGGCTGGTTCCAATTTGTGAATTGATATGGGGTCCCACAATAATCACAAATGGTCATTTCTATGGATATTTTAGCTGTCTCTGAAACGATTTTGATCAAGTCAAAGTAATTTTGCCATTATAACGGTGTGCTCTCTCATATTTAACATAATATTTTGTCCTTATATGAGGCCTACTCTATACAAAAACTCAACTGCCCCTTAAACTCTATAATTTACTTTTCATCGCGATTATTTACGAGTAAATGTGAATATCATATAATCACTATTCAAGATAATTATATACTCTTTATAATCGACTATTTCATTACAACAATTTGGAAAACATGGTTTATTATGCATAAGTATAACCACATATTTGCACAAACAACCATGCTTACGTACCTTGTCCAACGTTCTGTCTCAGATCATCATAGTCACATTCGTCAGCATTCAAAGTGTAATAAAACACTTTGTCCTCAGTTGGAGAGTGTGGTTTGACCTTGAGTGTCCTAGCAGGTTTGGCATACAAGGCATGCAGCATATTATCATCGACGGTATTGCAGTCTGCCGAGTTGTCCTCAACAGATGATACTGGTACTTGAGGCAAAATGCATTGACTACCACGACTACGCCCATTGTTGTTGACGTCGTAGCATTTACACTCATCTACCTTACTGTACGTGCCCTCGTTCTGCAGGCTTGCACCAAGTGTCTGAACCTTGACTACCACTGAAGTGACATTGTCATTGACATCCTCCTGGACAACCATGGTATGATTAAAGCTTCCGGTTGTCAAGGGGTTGGTCTCACTTGCTTCATATAGCGTGCAATTGTCCTCTGGTGATTGTCCAATGTCCGTCATAGCAATGCTATCGCGACAGGTCATTGGAGGCAACTCTGGAGCACGACGAGGGGGCGGCCACGAAATGGCTGTAGGAAGTCCAACGGGATGGTTACTTACTGAAGTTTTACCGGTAACGAGGATGATCTGACCACCTGGACAATATGCTTTTTCTGGTTGTGCTGGCAATGATGCAATATTAATGTTCTCTATTTTATTTGATCGTGACATGTCAACTGATAAATTATGATGGTTGTTGTGAAATCTTTCACTTCGAGTAGAAATATATAATCTTGAGCCAATGATACACACGATAGCTACAGTCAAGGCCAATATTATGACCATGAACACCACATCCTTGACCGTCATGTTGTGAATGGGTGTCTGTGGGAAGGTTGTGTCTTCTATATCTTTTGACGGTAAAGTCTCAGTGGATTGAATGCCTTCCCCTTTCAGTCGTGTTTCTCCGATGCATGTGTTTGTTGGTGTCGATGATGAAGTTGAATTTAAAACGGTGTAATTACTAAATGTTTCATTGGTTTCCTGGGCACTGGTTGAATTTATGGTCAGGTTCAACACGAGATGTTTGTGACCAGGTGTAAGAGATATGTAGTATTCACCATAGTCTGAGTCAAGCAGTGGAGCTTTGATATAGAAGGAGAAACATTTAAATCCACACAGTTCAAGAATTACAAGATGTGTATTGTTAGTGTTACACCATATATTACAATGCCTCCGATCGCAGCCTTGGGAACCACAATCTCCGATCACAGTATTATCAGGTCCAATCAGTTTAACAACTACGTTGGCTACTGGCAGGTATTGATTAGCGATGCATTGAACGTTGACAGCCGTCTCCTTTGTTTCTAAGTCAGAATGTCTCGCACATTCAAACGATATCGAAGCACAACACTGAACGACAAGGAACATTGACAATATTGCTCCCACTACACCCATCCTGCATGTCATTCCTCTTTGCTATCTAAATTCAGCTGTGTTGTCTAATGTTCATGACAGCATATCATACGTATGTATAATAAAGTTGCGTCAAGTTTAAACTAAAAAACCGTGTAAAAAGAATAAGGCATAATTACACCGTGATAGCATGATATCCATCAACATTACTGACACTGAATATTGGCCTAACATGCTGGAAGACAATACTTACGAAACTGCAAAAATATATGGGCCTGGTGAGGTGCTATGGTCAAGTGCTTCTGGAATTTATGCTTTCCCCTTTATGATACTCCAGACCCTCGTTAAATATGTGATGTATTGCTTTCATTTAGGTCACCTTGAAGTATGTGTTTGCATAATTGTATAGATGGATTTTATTTTAGAATGTAATTTATGAGGCTTATATATTATCGCTCTGCATAATATTAAGCATTCATAAATCTAAATTGGTTACTACTTGAAATGTGTGTTATCGTTCTCTTAAATATTTCTTAAAGACTTAGTTTGAGTTGAGTTATGGTATCGTTGATTTATTTTAAACCTAACTAAGAGAACTATGACAGCACATCAAAGTGAAAATATGTCTACGGCCACGATGTTTATGAAAATGTATTTATTCATGAACATTCCATCTTTTTTCTGACGATTTCTGCCATACGTTGTAACAATAACGTTAAGTATAAATTACCACATCTACCTTTGTTTTTAACTTGCAAAACAATCAAGGCCCTCTTGTGTTAGGTTGGATTTAAAGCATATCATAATAGATAGATTGTGATATGTATCTGTATTGCAAATCTTTAAGTTTACAGATTATACAAACCGTTGTTGTTTCTTTAAACTGCATTCACAAACACCAAACGCAGAATACCATAACATACACGAAAACATGTAGTAACACATAAATACGTAGAACTGAATACAGATACGAATTGAAATACAATTTGATTTGTTTACAATTGTGAGTTTTGTGTAATTTATTTATTCATTTATTCATTTATTGATTTCCTCTCAGAGGGGCGTTGTCCCTTTCAGTATAGCTGATTTCCAAAGGGGTCCGCAAACATAAAAATAACAATAAATATACAGTGATTTATATAAAAATATGTGAGGCTATGTAAATACAAGAAGTAAGGCAATGAACATGTCCATGTAGTTACAGCAAATAAATATCTAACAAATTAATGTACAAAACTAACAAACAAACAAACACTTAATTGAAATAATGTAGTTAATTGCAGATATTCAACTAGAACTTCAACAAAGTTTATACAAGTAAAACAGTAAAACCGATAACATACCAAAAAACAAATCAAGGTAGACAAAAGAAAACAAAAACGAGACAGGACTAAGGGGATGGGTAAAAATACTTATCACGCATAAAAGTTGCAACAACCAAAAGAAAAACAAATAAGTTTGTATAATAATAGAAGTAATAAAATATAAAACTTAAGTTAAAAGGGGCAAGACAATGTTCAATCCTTGAGTTCAGTCGAATGACCGGTGCGTACAAAGGTATGCAATGTGTTTAAGGTTTGGATTTTAAAAGAGAGACAGTTAAAAAATGTAAAGCTATAATAAAAGAAACTCCGTCTCAATAACTCGGTCTTAGGCTATGGAAACTGAATTTTATGATCACTATTTCTCAATTCAACTCGTGACGATGAGTAGGATGGAGTTAAATCATGCATTATGGAATAACATTATTACATTTCCCCTTTTCCATCTATCAACGTTTGGGACTACCTTTGCTTGTTGGTAGATTTCCCGAGTTCTTTGCTCGAAAGGTGTTTGGATCATAATCCGTACAGCTCTATTCTGTAGAACACATAGTTTATTTAAAACGTTTTGAGTAGCATTATTTCAGAATATAGAGCAGTAATCAAAGTAAGTTTGAATAATAATAATAAAGTATAGAATTCTAGCAGTACACAATTCAACAATATGTCTTACTTTACAAAAGAGAAATACACTTCGGACAACTTTGGCGTACATGGTCTATGTGCAGTTTCCAATTCAAACCAGGATCAAGAATTACGCTAAGATATGTACAGCTATAAACTTCTTTCAGTGCATTATTACCGATGCGTATATTCATGGTTACATTATGAAAATACTTTACTCTTTTATGCGATCAAAAATAATTAAATTGTTTTCATATTCAGTATCAGCCTGTTAGCATTCAAATACAAATCATTTACTATGAAACCATTTGAAAATGTTTCCTCTTATGCCACAAGGTTTAAACAATCGATTGCTTTCGAATGGTCTAAAAAGATTCCTACTAAAAATGTATTTTGTTCAAATGGGTGCGGTTCGTTATTCCGAAGGTTCGTTATTCCGAAGGTTCGTTATTCCGAAGGTTCGTTATTCCGAACACGCAAATTTCCTATACCTGAGTGTTCGTTAATCCGAAAATGAAATAGGGTTCGTTAATCCGAACATTTGTTGCATTATTCCGAAGGTTCGTTATTCCGAAGGTTCGTTATTCCGAAGGTTCGTTATTCCGAAGGTTCGCTATTCCTAAAATGAAATCGGGTTCGTTATTCCGAAGGTTGGTTATTCCGAAGGTTCGCTATTCCGAAGGTTCGTTATTCCGAAGGTTCGCTATTCCTAAAATGAAATCGGGTTCGTTAATCCGAAAATGAATTTAGGTTTGTTATAATGCTATAATTTCATATAAAGAGATAAAATAAACTTAAATGTTTGATTGGTCTGGCCAAGGGAGGGAAAGGGGGAGGGGTATGCTTAATTCAGGCTGTAAATTAAACAAATTATAGTATTATAACAAACCAGATTTAATTTTCGGATTAACGAACCCTATTTTATTTTCGGACTAAAGAACCTTCGGAATAACGAACCTTCGGAATAACGAACCTTCGGAATAACGAACCTTCGGAATAACGAACCTTCGGAATAACGAACCTTCGGAATAACTGAACCTTCGGAATAACGAACCTTCGGAATAACGGACTGTAACCGTTCAAAGATACTGTATTGGCAAGATTATCAGTGAATTCTAAAAGTGCAGTACTTGTTGAGTAGCCAAGTCGAAAACCGAATTGCCTTTCACATAAAATATTATTCCTCACTATATTATAACTAAAAAGTTTATTATACATTATTTTTTTCAAATGTCTTTGTTACTGCCAATAAAGAAATCGGTCTATAGTTTGATGCCATATTTTTGTCACCCTTTTTTAATACTAGAACTACTTAAGCCAATTTATATTGGGTCCGGAACTATTGCATAGTGGCTGTAAAATAAAAGTAATCATTTTTTGTATACACTTTAATATTAACGTCATCAAACCCCGGGCTCTTGTTAACGTTAAAATCATAAACAACTTCTAGAATATCAGCAAGAGTTATTGGTGCTAAAAACATAGAATGGGGTGATCTTTTTTGTTGATAATATTTAAAATCAATATCACAATCTACTACTTTTCTGTGAACTTACCTCCTACTGTATAACAATAAACATTACAACAATTTACAATATCATGTTTTCTTCTTTTATAATTGATTTACATTGATCATTAACATGGGATTTGTTAAGAATTTTGTTTCTCATTTTCCATGTTTTATTCATATCACGGTTCAATTCATTGAATTTGTTTATATAATACTCTCGTTTACACTTTCTCACTTGTGTAATACATACATTTCTAACTTTATTGAGTCTTCTTTGAGTTGCTGTAGGATTCTTAATGTACTATCCGTACAGTACATGCTTCTGTTTACACATTTTACGCAACGAATTATTAAACCAAGGTTTCCTTTCATTTTTCAATTTCGATTGAATTTCTTGACAGAATTTCTTGACATAATTCTTGTGAATTTGATACGGTACATGTTCCTTTAGATATCACAACTATCTGTATTTGTGTATTCCTTTTATTATAAAAGATTATAAATAATCATGTACATTATTAAATACGATGTTATCTAGTAACTTGATGATTGCTCGTTGTTCTTGATTAATTGAAACATGGTTACCATATAGGCAAAATGTAACATTTAAATATGTCTTAAAGGGTACCACCACCCAAAAATAATATTCTTATTAAAGAAAGGTAACATCTTTAGTATTCCATTCCATCAACAAGTTCACAAAAATATGTTTCCAGAAAAGAAAAAAAAAATAATTGGAAACGCATCACCATTCTAAAGCATGCGTTCATGCAGTCTGAATGCGAAGACTGCGATGCGTGCGGTGAATTGCAATGTGTGTGCAGAGCGAACGAATCGCTCGGGAATCTATTGTGTACAAACGTACGCGTGAATAGCATTGGCGCCCTTGCAAATGGTTGGCCCGTATGGAACCAGGAAATAGCAGTGGTTCCGTACGTGGTGGAAATCAATTGCTTTGTTTATGAATTACACATTCCTTTGCAAAATGTTGGGTATCTATTTGATATCACAAAACGGTACCAAAACATATAATAATGTGTTGTTCTTTGCCTGGTGGTCCCCTTTAAGAAGAGTGATACATAATTTTATCGGTGCTATTAATGAGAGTACAAGTACTACGAAACCATTATAAACTTGCCAATGTGAACATTAGTAGATAATATACATATGCAGCTTCCGCAGCTCATAGTCAGACGAGTCAATCTCCTCTAAAAAAACATCTGACCCTGCAGCTCCGTCCAAGACTCCAAGCGGCGGAAGTTACTCATATCTCCTACGTCACTATTGCGAACATCAATCTATATAATCAAATGCATTCGCATCTCCAGTCAATGTCAGAAGCTTTTACATTACCGAAGCGACAACATCATACTTTGTTTATACCACATAAATAATTTTCATCAATGGGCATTTGAATGAGGCTTTTTCAAATGGGTCAAAGCTGGAAGATTGCCCTCTGTCATACATTTACGGATTGCTTTATAGTACTGTCTATAATAATAAAATATGTACAAATAATTCATCTATACGGTAAACTTGCCCCGGATGTCTGCCTAATTGTTACAGCCGCGCAATGCCACTTTTCTGCATATAAACTCCCGCTATCCTTGAAAATATACATATATTTCCGAATCATCATGAGGCTTCCGTAGCTCGTAGTCAGAAGATAAAAAAACTCTTCCGGATAAACTTGACCGAACATTATGCCAGATGCCTCAAGAGAAGCTGCCCCGCTAGCCACTGGGACCTCCCTTGAGAATGAGCAGTTGCCAGTGGAAATGGGACAGTCTGATACAGCTTAAAGCAGTATAGTTACTGTGTTGACAAGTGCAAACAGTGATGCGTGGTTAATAAAATGTGTATTGGTGTGATCTGATATGTCCAGAAAGTAATGTGTGAATATTTCAATTGAATGTTATTTGGCCGAGAAATGCAAAGTAATCATATTGACGTATGTACTCATTGCACTTACTTTGTACACGGCTGAAAAGGTCCAGTAGATTATTAAATATCCGAACATATCAATCGTCAATATCTTGAGCGAAATGGAAATTTGAAAAACGAAACATGTTCCATGCTTGTATTGTTAATGCAAATAAGGAAAGGTAGGAGGAAAACGCTAGAATTCCAATTGAATTTTAATGATTTGAAAAATTGTAATAAGTCCCTTTAGAGGCATCATCACTTCCTGAAGTAACTGTTTTCACCTAGATAGCGATGGGGGTTAATGTAGCCATGATCTGTTGACATCGACTATCGTTTTCTTCAGACACTGATGCGATGAGGCGCATTGTGTTGCTGGAGTCGGAGGGAGTGATGGTGCCTGAGTGATCTGCCATGAGAACCCTTCCTTGCTCTTGAATGTCATCATTTGCTGGTGTAACCAAAGGAGAGCAGCTAGGGGCAGAATGGTCAGCGCGAATTCCGTCATTTCTTGAAGTAGAGATATCACCTGGGTAGCGACTACGTCGTCCGATGTATCAGTACTCATGATATGCTGACATCGACACGTCATCCTCTCCTGGGTCTGATGTGATGAAGCGCATGGAATTGTTTTCGAAATCATGCCTGACGTCAGAATGAGCGATACTGCCTGACTGATCTGGCAACATTGCTGCAGCAGCGCCTCTGTCTGCAATAAACGATGATATGATGATGGGTCCTCGTTTGCAATTGAAGCATAATAAGGTTGAAAGTCAGTTTGTAAACGATAGAGAGTTCAGAAGAATTACAAGTAGTTTGCATTACGACTTGTCTTGGTTTTTTGACGAAAGAGAGTTCACTCATAATATTAATCCTACAAGATTTAACGACGACTACTTCATTTTAATAAGCCTGGGAAATATGATTTATTAAGTAAGACCAAATATTGGCAACACTAAAATGCGAACGGTACCTTGTCCCACGTTTTGTCTCACATCTTCGTAGTGGCATTTGTTCATGTGTACAATGTTAGGTTTGCCACAACAGACCTTTGGAGACAAATCCAGTGTCTGATGAAGAAGTGACAATGACGTAGTTGAGTGAAGGCGAACCCCTGGGTCACTTACCAAAGAGTTACCATTGACGAAGAGGGCATTTGTACAGGGTAGTGGTGGTTGAAGCTTCACGGAAGCAACGTTTAGCGCCTTGTTTGATCGAGACAGCCGGTCAACAGAGGTATTCTGGTTGTCGGTGTTTAGCCACTGATTTCGTCTAGTAAAATAGAATATTGAGCTAATGCTGCAAATGATTGCAACAGACAAGACCAATATTCTGACGACGAAAACCACAGCAATGACCGTCATTTTAACTTCACGGTCAGTCAATGTATAAAACCTACATGGTGTTTGTGGGAAGATAGCTTGTCCTGTATCTTCCGACGATACAGACTTAGTGGATTTTATTTCGCCGTCTTTCAGTCGTGTTTCTCCGCGGAAGGTTGTAGTCAGTGTCGGTGAGGAATCGTGGTTTAGAACTGTGTTATAACTAAATGTTGCATTAGTTTCTTGGGCAATAGTTGAATTTGTGGTGAGGTTCAACACGAGATGTTTGTCACCAGGTGTGAGAGATATGTAGTACTCACCATAGTCAGAGTCAAGCAGTGGAGCTTTGATATTGAAGGAGAAACATTTGAATCCACACAGTTCAAAAATGAAATTATTTCCATGTTCGACCTCACGGCTACACCACATGTTGCAATGCCTCGGATTGCAGCCCTGGGCAGCACACACTCCAATCACTCTATCATCTGGTCCAATCAGTTCAACAACTACGTTGGTTGGTGGTAAGTGATGCATTGAACGCTGACAGCAGTCTCGTTTGTTTCTAGTTCATAATGTCTCGCACACTTAAACGACATCGGAGCACACCCCTGAACGAAAATGAACACCGACAATATTAATGCTACTACAACACCCATCATGAATCTCTTTCCTCTTTGTTATCTAAATTCAGCTGTATTGTCTAATGTTCACGACATCATAATACAAGTATGTATGATAAAGTAGTGTAAAGATTAAACGAGGAAATTCGTCTGAAAAAAATAATGCAAAATTACACCGTGATAGCATGATATCCATCAACATTACTGACACCGACTATTGGCAACACATGCTCGAAGAAAATGCTTACGGAACTGCAAAAGTATCTGGGATTGGTAAGGTGTAATGGTCAAGTGCTTCTGGAAGTTATGCTTTCCCTATACAATAATCCAGACCCTCGTTAGATATGTGATGTATTGCTTTCACTTTGGTCACCTTGAAGTATGTGTTTGCATTTTGTATGGATGAAGTTCATCTCATTGTGTTATTTATGAGGCTCATACCGCTCTGCATAATATGAAGAATTGATAAATCTAAATTGGTTTTCACTTGAACTGTGTTTTATAGTTTTCTTAAAGATTTATTACAGACTTTTGACTTTAATATTTAGTTTGACTTATTCAAACTCTTCTTTGATTTATTCTAAGCATAATTAACAGAATCAGGACAGCTCATCAAAGTGTAAAACAAGTCTACGGCCACGATGTTCATCGAAATTTATTAATTCATGAATATTCCATTCCTACCGATTTCTGCTTTAACAAAAATTGTTTTGTTGTATTCTATAACATTGATTGTTAAAGGGACTTTAATTCTAGCGGTTACCCCATACCTTGTTGTATTCGTATTAACAATAAAATCATGGGACATGTTTCGGCTTTTCAAATGTCCCTTTTGTTACAAAGATATGTACGATCGAAGTAATCAAATAAGAAAAACTCCCGTGGAGTTTTGAAACCGTGTACAAAGTGAGTGCAGTGGAGCTAGTGAATATCAATTTGCATTTTCGCTCATTACTTGGCCATGCAATGTCCATTTGACTTGAAATGTTCACACAATACCCTGTGGACATATGATATAACAACAATAATATACATTGCATCAACCATTCATCAATTTTTGCACATGTCAACAAAGTTACTAGATCCCTTTAATACCCTCATCTAGCTTTGTTTTTTAAACCGCAAATACAATTGTTTCATACAACACCCTTTGGTATTACGTTTCGATTTAAAGCAATTTATATCATAAAATATAGATTGTGAGATAATTTCGATATCATTTATCTTTATTGCAAATCTATACGTGTACAGATAATAACAATCGTTGATGTTTTGCAAAACTGCACGAACAAACACCAAACACAAAACATACACGAAAACATGCAGTAACAAATAAATACGAAGAACTGAATACAAAATTAAGAATTGAAATTTAATTTAATGTTATGCAATTGTGAGTTGTAGTCTAGATAGTTATACGCAAGACATTTACATAAACATGAATTAGTTTGTAATACAGTGCCATCATTATGAATTAAGACGAATATGACAAACGTGCAAACAATCTATAATCATACAAACAATGGGTAGTGAGGATGTATCATGTGCTGATCACCCAATCCCTGTCCAAGTGGTAATTAATAACAACTGATTACCCGAACTGTTATGAGTCCTAGGATGCTTTCAGTTCAGGTCATGTATAGCACACATCGTCGCCGCACTGCTTAAAGGGGTATTCCGGGCCTGATAAAACCATCCGTTATTTGAATAAGCAGAATAAGAGGCATAATTGGTGAAAATTTGATCAAAATCGGACAAGAAACACGGGAGTTATACCTATTTGAACATCATGTCGTAATGAGCGATCGTTTCAAAATTGCCGCCATATGCAACATCATTGACGAGCAACTCGCCATTGCTTTAGTACATGAAAATACACTTATTTCTCATTTTCGTTGCTAAAAATTAAATTTTCTCTGCTTGTTTTCACGAATTCATAGAAGAATATCGATGGGCCAACCTCTTTGGAATTTGTAAGCTCATAAATTTGCTTTGTTATGAAGAAAATTTAAATTTTGTAAAATTTCCATGTAGAAGTCAAAATGGCTGCAGCTCGCAAGTGACGTCACGATCGATAGCAATTGCGAACGATACTAAAAATCGGAGCAAAGTTCATCCTGTCATAACTTTTTTATTGCTCTACCGTTTTGGCTCAGATTTTCGATCATGATTCTTCATATTCACTTCATTTTATAGCAAACATCACATTTCTGGGGTGGAATTCCCCTTTAAGTGTGTCTAATGGGGCGTTGGGCCAGCACCTCCGCGTTCCCTTCTTTAATCTTGCTAAAAAAAACTAAGACAAAGCCTCGAACGGACGAATTAAAACGGAATCGACCCACGCCTGCCCAACGACTACGTGACAAAGATTTGAGCATACTTGAAGTGAACATCAGAGGTTTAAGGTCAAATATAGGAGAGCTGAGTAATCTATGCCATGATATTAAACCAGCCATCGTTGTTGTGGTGGAGACATTCCTCGATGAGACAGTTAAGGACGGAGCTGACTGCATTACCATTCCTGGCTATTCGCTCTGTTGCCGAAGAGACCGACTCCATAGTACAGGCGGAGGTATAGCTGTCTACTGCCAAGAAGGGATTGCGATCTACCACGACTCAGACCTTGATCCCCCCGACTTTGAACTGATGTGGTTCTCAGTGACACTTAGATCACAGAAGCTTCTCTGTGCTGCTGTTTACAGACCACCCAATACCAACTGTGACATAATCAACTATCTCGATACTACCACCCTACTAAAACTGACTGAGTTTAGCGCCCAATCTATGGTCCTATTCGGGGACTTCAACGTGCACCACTCAGACTGGCTTGGCAGCAAGACCACAGACACTGCTGGCAGACGAACACTGGAGTTGTCTAACTCCCTTGCCCTACAACAAATCGTAAGAGAACCAACTAGAGAAGACCAGACCCTTGATCTGGTCCTGACTGATCTGGCTGCTACCTCAACAACGTTTGCAAGGCTTGGCACGTCTGACCACAATCCAGTTCTTGTTAAACTAGAAGTGCCACTCAACAGAGACAAGCCCTACAGAAGGAAGGTTAGGCGCTACGACAAAGCTGATTTCTGGGGGATGCGTGGCTTCCTATCTTCAGCAAATTGGTCTCAAGCTCTACAGTCTGATCCAGAAACTGCATGCAGCAATATCACTAACATTATCTGTGACGCGATGGATATTTACATCCCCAGCAAAACCGTCGCCAAGAAGACAGGGGACAAAGCATGGTTTGACGATCATTGTAGGAGAGCTGCCTCCAAGAAGAGGAGACTCTTCAACAATATAAAAAAGAATGACTCGCAAGAAAATAGGGAGAATTTCAAAGAAGCCAGAAGCGACTACTATAAACTAGAGAAACAGGCACAAAGACACCATGATGAAAAGCTAAAAGAGGAGTTAAAACACGGAAGCCTCAGCAGCAAAGAATGGTGGCGCAAAGTGAACACACTGTCTGGTAAGAAGGCTACAGTCGACATACCTGTCTTGAAGGATCAGGATCAATCTTACACAACTGCGAGCGAAAAAGCAGAAGTTTTCGGTCAGATCTTCGCCAGGAAGTGTCAACTTGATGGTCCAGAAGAACCTCCCCCAGACATTCATCAAACCACTCCACATAAGCTTGAGAAAGTAGTCTTCAAGGCTAAGGACATTAAGAGACTCTTGAGAAAACTGAACCCCAACAAAGCTACTGGCCCGGACAACATTCATACAAGAGTCCTGAAGGAATGTAGTGCGGAATTAGCAAGACCTCTCAGCTGCCTATACGAGCTCTGCTTCTCTCAAGGAGTGTTCCCAAGCAAATGGAAGACTGCTCAGGTCATACCAATCCACAAAAGGGACTCAAAGGCTGATCCTAATATGTACCGGCCTATCTCGCTTTTGAGCAACATCAGCAAAGTCATGGTAACGGTTGTCCAGAAGCAGATCCAGAACTACCTCCTACAACACCAACTCATATCTGACAGACAGTTTGGTTTTAGGCCCCACCACAGCACAGCTGACATTCTCACCATCCTTTCTCAGCAGTGGTCCAGCTCTCTTGACAGAGGCAACGAAATCTGCCTTATTGCGCTAGATATGAAAGGAGCATTCGACAAAGTCTGGCATGGCGGTCTCATATCCAAGCTGAAAGCCAAAGGGGTTACCGGCAAGCTACTGACCTGAATCCAAAGCTATCTCTCGGATCGATCTATCAGAGTTGTCTTGTCTGGACAATCATCAAGTACTTCACCAATTAATGCTTCAGTTCCCCAGGGATCAGTACTCGGTCCACTACTGTTCTCCGTTTACATTGATGATATTGCAGACAACTGTGAAAATACCCTGTACCTATATGCGGATGACTCCACCCTTTTCTGTGAAATCCGATCCCCTAACAATGCTGAGACAACATCAGCAAGCCTAAACAGAGACCTGGATAGACTATGGACTTGGGCTCACAAGTGGACAGTAACAAGCAAGTGTAAAGTCCTGATAATCTCTCGGAAGGGAACTCCAACAAGGACAGACCTACATTTCGGGAACTCCACACTAACAGAAGTGGATGGGCTTGTCATCCTGGGAGTCACTGTGGACAGGAAACTTACTTGGACAAAACATATCACCAACTTAACAGCAAGAGCTGGACAAAAACTAGGAGCGTTAAGGAGGATAGCTACCAAGCTTGATGTCGCAGGAAAAGTTACCATCTACAAGTCCCAAATTCGCAGCGTAATAGAGTATGCTTCGCTATGCTGGATGAATGCATCTACCACTGCACTTGGACTGCTGGACTCTATCCAGAGAAAAGCTCTTCGAGTCATTGGCGTGAATGAAGAAGACGCACAATCACAACTTAACATCCCATCTCTTCAACACCGAAGACGTGTGGCTTCTGCAACAGTACTCTACAAGATGCAGACCAGCCTTTGTCCTTCAGACATGAAGTCCATGCTCCCTCAACCATACGTGATAAGAATATCAACACGAACCAGCAGGGCAATGCCGAGACATGCCCTTACAATACCCACCTCTAGAACCTACTCAACAGGCAGAAGCTTTCTCCACATAGCAGTCCCTCTTTGGAACAACCTACCAGAGGGCACAGTTGGAGAGATCAACGACTCTGGTGCTCAATCTTTCAAGCGACGAGTACATCAGCACCTGTTATTTATTGATGGTGTCACATAGAAGAGACACTATTTAATTTAATTTAATTTAATTTAATTTTCTTTAAGCCGCTGTGAGCCACTGATTGGCCGATGAGGATGTCATTTATGGTGCTTTAAGGGGGACATACAGTCTATAAAAAATAATCACTAAATGTTGGTTTTTGGCTTCCTGTTGAATTTCAGTGTAAATGCAATGTCATGTATTGATTATATATGCAACGATAAGTCTTTTTTTCAAAAATATGTAATATGACACCCACAGCTAATTTGCATACAAAGAAAAACATAAGAATAAACGATTATGGTTCTCCCATTCAAAGTAACCATTCAATTTCCTTCAAACTTGCCATATGCATTCTGGGGCTCAATACAATTACTTTCTATGGTTTGGTTTTCTTTTATATATATTTTTTTTAATGATTTTTTTATTGGCCAATCAAATTTCGGCTTAGCTAATTATATATTCATGGACTAATTTTTCAAAGTTTAAACATTTTTGTCAAAAACAAAACCATACAAGTTATAGAATACACATTCACAAGGCAGCACACAAAATTTCAAGACAATTCATCATGCAATTCTCTCTCAATTACAAAAATCATCACGCCCATTCACCTAAAATCCCCATTTTGAGAAAACAAAGAAAAACAAAGAAAATAAAAAGAATTACATTTTGAATCGCGTCAAATGCGTCCCGAATGGTAAACAATACCCAATGAGGCAATTTTGACAATTTTTTTTAAAATTAATTAATTTAGTTCATTAATGGAAGATAATATATTCAGCAAACCATCTGAATATACATCAATTAATACAATTAAAAGGAGACTACTGTTTTAATTAGTACTCTAATGTGCTATACTTTACTGTACAAAAAGGTCATTAGAATATGAGATAAATGTGACTTTGAACCGGATTTTGGAGTACTTGTAGGCATTATTTTTTACTCAAATTTTTACAGAACATTCAACCGATATTACTGATCAATTTGACATCAAAATAAAAAAAGATAAAAAAAAAATAAAAAATGGCTATTAGACTGTATGTCCCCCCTTAATGCCCGTATTTGAGTTTGATGTATGTCTCGCCTTATTGGCTATTGCTCACAATAGCACCTTATATAAAAAATATAAAAAAAAACATTTCTATAATAATAGAGATATATTTGTTCATTATCAACACTTAAGTATACCAATGTACAGTTATTGTTTTAGATCAAATCTATCAATTAATCATATATCATATAACATTCAATTATAGTGAATAATGATGAATATAACAAAAGTGCGAAAAGATTATTCACTAACATCAAACTAAAAATTTCAAAACCTTTATGTATTACAAAAGAGAATTCATTATTATATTATAGGAGCATTGTAATCTGCCTTATACTGAGCAATCTCATTATTATACAGGGTGGCCCAGAAAGAATGCAACACCTACGATCGTTAATTTCATCAACATCATCGACCAAAATGTCATTGTTTTTTGTTTGACTGAGTAGAACATTCTTCTTCCAACAAAATGATACCATAAGCATTGATTTTGGGTAAGGCGTTTGGATCCTAGGGCCATTTATCTGAGGGCCGCAATGTCGTTTCCTAAATGTGCTACTTTTTCGTCTCCAGCGATCCTCTGAACACTGATACATTCTCGCCCCACGGCCTCCCATAGACAGAAGAACCGCATGACTGCTCGGCGCTAGTTCACTTTTGTACCCGCACTCCAGTGTCGGCACGCTACGCCGCTAGCTGGCCGTGAGGCGCTCGTGAAGGGTACCCTACTAAACACAAATATAAGGTACCCAAAATCAACTAAATCTTCGACAATTGCTCAAATAATGGTCATGATTTCAAAGTAGTTATCTTTTTTACCTGTTTTGAGTAAATTTTCGTATCTTTTATCGAGTATTTTTCCTCAAAACGTAGACATTATAATGTTCACTTTTTTGTACAGGTTTCACAGCAAACTACGTGGATGAAGTTAGCGACCGTAATTAAGTTGGGGGGGGGGGGGTGCCTTGCTTAATAGAATAATTTATAGTTGTTCTCTTTATTTTTCTCTTTATTTTATTTTATTTTATTTTATTTTATTAAGCATGGCACCCACCCCCCCTGGCTACGCCAATCTGATATATTAGTTTTGTTGTATCTTTCTTCAATACATAAGATCAGCCCCCCCCCCCCCCCCCCCCAACATTTGAGCAATTGTCGAAGATTTAGTTGATTTTGGGTACGTTATATTTGTGTTTAGTAGGGTACCCTTCACGAGCGCGTCACGGGCAGCTAGCGGCGTAGCGTGCCGACACTGGAGTGCGGGTACAAAAGTGAACTAGTCTCCCTTTGATAAGGAAGAC
>JBAMJV010009279.1:0-39449 GCA_037951105.1 Echinarachnius parma
CAAACAACATCCATACGTACTCACACAACATATACATGCATGTATACAACTATATGCATATGTAGTGATTCGCATATGTGATCACTAGCATCGTGTATTCCCTCCCGATAGTGTAGTAGATTGTGGTATTGTAAACAGCACAGATTGGTACAGTGTACAGTAATATATGGACACACATGTACGGTAGTTATAGTAATCAATGTCATAGGCTAGATATGGTAGTTGCATTACGTGTAATTGGGTCCACGTCCGTAAGGGATCGCGCGCAGACGGACTACGTGCGCGCGCGGTACATCGCGTACGCATCGCCGATCGACGATCGGCAGTTGGAACTCAGGACTTGGTACAAGAAGGACGTACGCGACACCTCTCCGATTTCCGGATTTTCCACTCACACTCGTCCGCTCTGGCAGCAGCCTGCAGCAGCGCCACCTCCAGCGGCGGCGGTTGGACACCGCCGCGACAGGCTCGACGCACGCCGCACCATACAGTATTAGTAAAGTATATCGTATTTCCTATATCATCGTAGATCGTAAGTATAACCTCGTAATTAGTATGTTAAACCAAAATAAACGCAACTAGCGGTTACTTTATATGGCGTAGTCGCTAACCGTGCCTTTTAAGGGCAATAATTTGGGGAATGCTGAATTGTCCGTGATTTAATTTATAAATTTTGTGATGAATGGTTTCGCGCGCTTTTCGGCCGCACGTTTGTTTGGCGCGTGATTTCATTGTTTTTTCGTTTGTTTATGCTGCCTTGCTTTACTATTTTGCTTGATCGTGTGTGTTTCTGTTTTTGATTTAATCATCGTGTTGCTGTTTTATATTAAGTATCATGAATTTAGGCTGTGATTTTGAGCTTTGGATGCGTGTTTTGCATGTTCCGATATTTTTAAAATTTAATTTGTCACTTGTCTCCAAGATCGTTTGAAAAGGGAAGGAGTGGTGTGTATGTTTGCGTTTATCTAGATATTCATTGCCATCATTTCTGATTGATTTTGTATGTCTTTGTCGTGTTTTACCAGAATGTATTTCATCAATTCATGTTCGATTTTTCAAGTTGTCTATTGACTCATTATTTGTGCAACTCTGATACTAAATTGTATGAATTTGTTTCTTGTGACATTTGCGTATTTTGTGTTCACTTTTGAGATTTGATTTTTGTATGTGATTGATTTAAATGCGCTAGGCAGCGATCCAGAGTTATTGTCTTTCATAATAAAGTTAATGTTAGGGTTAGTAAATTGATTATTTTGTTAGGCTAATATTAAAATTAATTAATATAAATAATTAGTGTGATCGTTTGTGTGTACAAGAAATACACTTTGATTGCACATTAACTTTTATAAATTATTTGTGTGTGCTCCTTGGAAAAATATACGCATATTGTGTATGCATTTCGTGGAGGCATGTTATTATGGTTTGGAGTTGAATATGCCAACATAGACACCGATACATTTTGAATTTCTCGAGTGCATTTAATATTGCATCGAGGCCGCAGACCGAGTGCAATATGTTTGCACGAGTGAAATTTAAAATGTAGAGGTGTGTATTGTGGAATAACGACAAGAAGCATGTACTATTTGTTATATAAGATGATTATTTTGAGGAACTGATTTTGTTATCATGTTGATAAACCAAAATTGACCTTGCTCAAATTGTGAGTGTTCTTTCGTCGGCCCTGCGTACTATGTATACGTGCCAGCGCGTATTAAAAATAATTGCGCTCTTTGTGCATTTTCCCCATTCAAGAACAAGCACACAAGCGCACATTACGCACTCCAAGGCATCCCCTGCGCAGTTATAGTGCATATGCACTATAACTTTACCATTTACTATACCGGATTAAGCATCAGTAATCAACCAATAGGAATGCTCAATTTCCCTTAATTATGACGTCATCATCTTATATGCAATTATATGCAGTTATTATTATAAACTTGGTGCATATAATATATATTTTGTTCACACGTACATTTATGTGTGCTCAGATATATGTGCGTGCGAATAAATCGTGCGTACGCAAACACACTTGCTTTGTAAGTGTGCATTAAAAATAAATATATTTCACACGTACTTATTCCTGTTCCTAAAAATATTATATGCGTGCGAATAAATCGTGCGTACGCAAACACACATACTTTTTAAGTGTGCATTAAAATAAATATATTTCACACGCATACATTCGTGTGTTCTTAAAAATATTAGATGCGTGCGAATTTTATGCATACGCAAACACACTTGCTTTTTAAGTGTGCATGTTTTATATGTACATTGGTGTGTCCTTAAAATAAAATAAAAATATGTGCGTGCGAATTATTATTGTGCTTACATAAACACACTTGCTTTTGAGTGTGTATAATACAAAATGAATGTGTGTACATAAATACAAGTGTACACTCACATTTGTTTGATGTTAGATTTAAGGAATTAGTGTTAGGTTAAATTTTAGAAGACATAGTTTTTTAATATTTGTTGAATTAGTTTATAGTTGATAAATTAATAAAGTAGTTGTGAGATAAATTAGGAACTTACATTGTTTGAATAATGGATAGGCAACAGTACACATATACGCCAGATAGTGGACTGTACTCTCTAAGAAGAGGAAGAAGAGGGCTTTTGATAAATTATTGCTCGCACAATGAGCCTGTACGTTTCGTTGGTGTTGGGCCAGCCGATAAAATCATACGTTTGAGAGAAGCCTACGGAAGTGTGACTCAAGCCAATTTGGATAGGTCCATGCCTCACGTTGATATGGCTTGCTTGTTTGACTTTACTTCCTGTGACCCACATAATTGGGGAAGCCTATGCCCGCCGACTCCATCAACCAATGTTCGATCCGGGGTAGTGCATGGAACTCTGGCTTCCCCTTCTCAGCCAAACTTGGCCTTGCCCTGGAATGGCTCACCTCAACAGCCTCACGGCTTACTGATATCTAGGGTGGCTCCATCCACAACCCACGTCCTCCATAGTGATGTGCCTGCTACTGCTGTCTATAGTTCAGGGGTAACCTCAAGCAGGACAGTCCGGCCATCAACTCCAACGTTCTCACTGTGTAATTCCCCAAGCACATCAAGGGAGGGAGATCGCAGCCATTTAGACCAGGAACCATCACTTCTTCAACCATCCCCTCCAGTATCTCAGAAACTACATCCCGCACGGCCCAAACCATACTATCAGCCGCCGTCTCTGCCTAGACCCGCCTCAAGCCAGCCGCAAGTAGCAAAACAACCCGTTGCTTGTAGTTGTCAGGCGAGGATACAGGAATTAGAGGCGCGCGTGGCAAGGTTAGAAGGGCGGTCCGAAGACGATTCCTCGATTCAAACTCACATCGCCCACTTAGAAGGGAGAGTAGACGAGCTAAGCTCATCATTAAAAATATTGACTTGCGCTTTGTCCACACTCACGGCTTCTCTCGAGCCACCATCAACACCGTCCCCACCTCCACCGACGCAGTCTACTCCAAACATTGACCTTGAGAGAAATGGTAGACTCTTTAATCGGAGGAGGCTAGACGAGTGAACCTTACCGGTAGCCCCACTCCAACCAAACCCCCAGGTTTGCATCTTCAGGTGGAACACTGTCCTACCTGCAAGGGATTTGACCATGGAGAAGGGGGTTGCCCATTCAAGACGCCGGGCAAGCTTCTCCAGGAAGTAGAGCCCTGCCCCACCTGCCAAGGGTTTGACCATGTCGGGGGCCCTGCCCCTCAGAGACTTTGGCAGACCCTCTTTCCCCACCCGAAAACCCAAACTTCAGCGGGTCGGAGAGTCTAGTGGCCCACCTTCGACCCGATCAGGGAGTGGCCTAGGCTAGTCCTCGCGCCAGAGGGGTAACCAAACGTCGTCGCCACCGGGGTACCAGCCGCTCTAATCACCAACCAGATTGTCCTCATACCCAGTATGTTGCCCAGACTAACTTAGGAAATCTAGATGCAGTTAGTGATAGTGTAGTTTATTTTAAATTAATAGTAAGTGATAGGTTAGGTAAATTAAATAGTGATGATAAAGTAGGTTATATTAATTATGTAGGTAACGATGATGTAAACCATCATTGTAGTTCCACATTACTGGAGCATCATGATCGAGGATCATCCAGGGAAGGTGAAATATATGTGCAGTTTGAATGCAGTCTGACAGCAGAGACTACACTCCTCTGCACCCACATCAAATCACGGTATAGGAATACTGTTGCTATGCAGTATTACATAACATCACTCTCACTTGCCATGTGGACCTAGAGTAATAAACAGCTCAATACTACATCTCTGTGTCTTGTGTGATTTGTACTGGACTGTTAATAAGAACCCGCAAATATACAATTACAAAACGATATTACAACAATATTACATGGTGTCAGAACGATTGTGCAGTCAATATGCAAGCTTTAAAACCACCAGAAGAGTTGGTAACGTCGAGAAATCCGGCGGAATACTGGAAGACATGGAAACAGCATTTCGAAATATACAAAGCGGCAAGTGGACTTGGCAACAATCCGAAAAGTGTTCAGGTGAATACTCTGTTGCATGTGGCAGGACCAGAGACAATAAGGATCTTCAACACTTTTGAATATAGAGAAGACGAGGACAAGGATGATTTGTCTGTGCTACTGGCAAACTTTGATGAGCATTTTTTGCCACAAAAGAACATAACGTATTAGCGGCATATTTTCCATACACGGATCCAGGCTCGTGTAAAGTCTATTGATGATTTTGTGACCGATTTGAAGAGGAAAGCTGCTACATGCGAATTTAGACATCTACATGAGGTTGGTGAAAGACCGAATCATCATTGGAATCAGGGATGTGTCGCTACGAACCAAGTCGCTGGAAAAGAGAGAACTCACGCTGCAGCAAACCATCAATACATGCAGATCAGCAGAACTAAGAAGTTGGAAATCTGAATTTGCCATCGAGCGCACATCACGAGGTGAATGCGGTAAACCAAAACTACCGCCACAAGCGACAGGACAGAGCTATCAAAATGCAAAAAGTTAAACCACTTTGCTAAGATGTGCAGATCAAGCCATCAGAGCCAACCTGGAGTTCACCAACTTGCAGCTGCCGGCGCCGACAACCATGAAGAAGGAGATCTGAAGGAGACTGACTTCATAATGGATGAGGTCACAATACACACTAGCCAGGCCAGCCCGAAGAAAGATTGGAATGTTCACCTCAACATCCAACGCAGACGGGTGCGATTCAAGGTTGATACAGGTGCGCAGTGCAATGTCATCTCAGAAGAGCAGTTCTCAAAGATGAAAGGTGACGATGGCGGCAACAACAAGGCAGTACATCTAAAAACAAGTAAGGTGACTCTAACCTCATTCAGTGGCCATAAGATGGTTTCGATCGGCAAATGTACACTGCTGTGTGACTTTAAAAACAAACTCTATCACATAGAATTTCAAGTAGTGCGAGGCCAGAATATTACTGAAATTATTAGCCTGAATACGAGTGAAGCACTAGGCTTAGTGAATACCGTGCAAGAAGTGCACGTAAACAACCCCAAAGTAGATAAACTGAAGACTAAGTACAAGCATGTATTTGAAGGCATTGGCTGTATGCCGGGAAAGCAATCCCTTAGAGTAAACCCAGATGTATCTCCAGTTGTACATGCCCCACGGAGAGTACCCGTAGCACTTAGAGAAAGAGTAAACGTAGAACTAAAGAGAATGGAGGCTGAGGGCATCGTAACAAAGGTAACTGACCCATGTAGAGGTTGGGTGAGTAGCATGTGCATTGTAGTAAAGCCCTCGGGAAAAGTCAGAATATGTCTGGATCCAGCCGATCTAAACAAAGCGCTTGAGCGGGAATACTATCCCATGCAAACTTTGGATGCTATTTGCGATAGATTGGCGGGCGCGAAAGTGTTTTCAACACTTGATGCAAATTGCGGATACTGGATGATCCAGCTAGATTCAGACAGTTCTGACCTTTGTATTTTCAATACTGAGTTCGGAAGATACAAGTTTGAGAGACTTCCCTTTGGTATCAATGTAGCCCCAGAGCTATTTCAAAGAATCATGACCGATACATTTGCAGATATAGAGGGAGTTAAAGTGATCATGGATGACATTTTGGTATTCGCCAACAATCAAGAAGAACATGATGAAATTCTAAAAAAAAGTTCTTCAAAGGTGCACCGATCACAATATTCGGTTGAACAAAGGAAAATGCAAATTTAACCAAACAGAGGTCAAGTATATGGGTCATATCATCACATCTGATGGGCTCAAGCCAGACCCAAGCAAAATTGAGGCTATCTTGAACTTGAAAGCACCTACTGACAAAGCCGCAATCCAACTATTTCTGGGCATGATTACCTACCTTGGTAAATTCCTACCAAATTTGTCAGAAAAGACCGCACCTCTGAGAGAATTGCTAGACAAAAATGTACAATGGAAGTGGACAGAAAGTCAGGAGTAAAGCTTCCAAGAGTTGAAGGTCATGATCACTAAATCTCCTACATTACAATACTATGATGTAAACAAAGATGTAACTCAGTTTGTAGACAGTTCCGAGTCAGGAACAGGTGCAGTATTACTGCAAGATGATCTTCCGGTAGCATACGCCTCAAAAGCATTCACGCAAACTCAACAGAATTGGGCTCAAATTGAGAAAGAATTGGCAGCTATTTTGTTTGGATGCAGAAAATTCCACAACTACATAATTTGGTAGAATAGTCCATGTCCAACACAGAAATACAATATCAATACTAGAACCCCAACTGAATAAGCGTATAGCGTTTTAACCACAGAGATAGGCCACACCTTTATCAGCAAGTTTTTGAAAATACGCACCGAATGTCATGCAAATGAGGTAGTACGTCAGATTTTTTCATTTGAATAAATTATCAGACGTGGATTCATTGGATAAATTAACACATTACGCAAAAAGCTAAAGTAATTACGCATTGCGCACTTGCAGTTGCCATGGCATTTAAACACGCACTTCTCAGCAAAATTGCGCTTCATAATACCAAAGACGCTTAAGTATTCTAATTCATCTCTATTATTTTAATTACGCGCAGTACTAACAGTAACGCGATGTCATGTATTTAATTGCGCACAGTCAAGAAACAGGGGATTTCCCTACTAGGATCAAAATATTGTTTTTCATTGTGACGTCATAACAGAGGCATACCATAAATTCGTGCGTGATAATTGTAAAGTTCGCGCCCGCGCATTATTATGAATGAATTTACGCTAATATTACCATGGCAGCCAGTCGAATTAACATAAAAATCGGTGGTTCTCTTCATTAAAAATTTGGCAAACTTCCATTTTGAGTTGGGGGGGGGGGGGGGGGGGGCCTGATGTTCAAACAGATCACCGCCCTCTAGAGGCTATTTTCAAGAAACCACTCTACACGGCCCCAATGCGACTACAGAAAATGTTGTTGCAACTACAGAAATACAGTTGGGAAGTCGGGTACGTGAAGGGCAAACACTTGTACGTTGCTGATGCTTTGAGTCGTAACTACTAAAATGTGACAGAACAAATGACAAATGGTGACGTACCAGTGTGTATGGTAGATTGCATACCGATAACAGGTGAAAAGCTGGTTGAGCTCAAACAAGAAACTGAGAAAGATGAAGAGCTTCAGGTCTTGAAGAAAACAATCCAAAATGGCTGGCCAGTCAAAATCGGCCAAGCAAATCCAAAAATCAAACAGTACTGGACAGTGAAAGAAGAGTTGGTCGTTGAATATGATTTTAATCTTCAAATCAAACAGAGTCATCATTCCCATCAAAATGAGAGAATATGTACTTGGAAAACTGCATCAGTCACACCAGGGAATTGAAAAGACAAAACGTCTCGCAAAAGATGTAGTTTATTGGCCAAGAATGCAAAATGAAATTACTGTCATGATTGAAAACTGCAACACTTCCCTGGTCATTTTGAATCCATTGAAAACCTATTTTTTCACTATTTTTTGGCTATTTTTTGGCTATTTTTCCACTAAATGGATGATTTTTTTTACTATTTTTTCAAAAAATAGTATCAAAGTAGCCTTTTTTTTTAAATAGTATAAAAATAGCCTATTTGTTACTATTTTTGTACAAATAGTAAACAAATAAGCTATTATTTTACTATTAAAAAAAATTGCCAAAAATGAGCTATTTTTTCACTATTTTTCAAACTTTAAAATCACATCAACAATTGTTTGGCTATATTTTCACACTGAATTCAACATCAACTATTTGTTAGCTATTTTTTTCACTCTGAATAAAACATTAACTATTTTTGTTGCTATTTGTTTCACTTTGTTAGCGCAATCAACTATTTATTTCCTAATTTCCCCTTTGTAATTAAAAACAACAAACACACATACGCACACAAACAAACAAACATACGCACATACACACATACACACAAATGTACACACACACACATACAAACAAACATACGCACACACATACATGCACACACACACACATACATACATGCACGCACACACGTACAGACACAGACACACACACTTGCGTTCACGTACGGACAAAGGTACATACACAGCATACATACTACATACATACATACATGCATAGTACACACATACACAAACGTGCACGTGGTGGCCACTATAGGCAGGTTTGACTGTAGTTCAATGTGTACAAATTGAAATACAGAAAGAAAAAAAGCATGGCCATCTCTCATTGGTTAGTTTCTGTCATGTGATATCCCATCATGCAATATTCACAGCCATTTTGTTTTAAGGGACTTTGCAGCAGCATGCCAGCTAGCTTGTTACTCTTCGCGATACTCGCGATACTGTTGCAGTTTTGGGTGAGAAAATGGTGCTTTTTAATAATATTCATTGCATGCATGCATCACTTACTATTGTTCATTACTAATTTACTAAAATGTATTTCCCTAATCAACACTAATAATAATAATAATAATTAACTATTCTTATATAGCGCATAACTCATAGTTTCAAAACATGTCCCTATGCGCTGTAGAGAAAGGAAATACACGTAGAAAGAGATTATCTGGGTTTCAGTAAGAGAGAGAGAAAAAAAAAAAAAAAAAAAAAATTGTATTAAGTATCAAATAAGTACGTCTTTAAAGCAATCTTAAACTTATCAATAGTGTCAATATTTTTCAAATGTTCCGGGAGATTATTCCATAAGGTTGAGGCAGTGTGAGCAAAGCTGCGTTCACCATATGATTTAGTGTAAACTGGTGGAATAACAAATAATTTTTTCTTATTAGAACGAAGATTTCTTAGTGGTATGTGCAATGATAACAATTCTTTTAAATAAGATGGTGCAAAATTATAAAAGCATTCATATGCAAACAACAACATTTTAAATGATATACGAGATTTAATAGGGAGCCAGTGTAAATTACGTAAAATATGTGACACTGATTCGTGTTTCCTTATACCATAAATAAGTCGAGCAGCAGAGTTCTGCAGAACCTGCATCTTTTGTACCTGTCGAGCTGGGATCCCAGAAAGAAGGCTATTACAAAAGTCGAGATGACACATAACAAATGCGTGAATCATGCGCTCCGTAGTTTGTTTATCTATCAGGTTACGAATCTTTCCGATTTTATGAAGTGCAAAAGATGCAGATCTACATTTCTGTGAAACAAAATTGTCCATAGTAAAACTGTCGTCAAATATTGCACCCAAGTTTCTACATTTCTTAACAGAACTGACTTGTGTGCCATCCAAGTTAATTGATGGTATACGATCTGTCGAACGAAAACGTGAGGATATGTGAAGAAATCCAGTCTTGTTGCTATTGAGCTTAAGACCGTTTACCTGTGACCATTCGTTAATTGCTTGAACGCAATCAACCATTTGTGAAATAACATCTTCTACATTTGACTGTTTAAATGCTATATACAATTGAGTGTCATCAGCGTAAAACATTTTATGAACATTATGATTATCAATTAGTGCCTCTAATGGCGCAGTGTATAGTGTGAACAACAGGGGCCCTAACACTGATCCTTGAGGTACCCCTTTGGAAACACGATATATTGATGATTGTTCATTCTCTATAACAACAGTGTGGGTTCGATTTGATAAATAAGACTCAATCCAGTCAAGTGCCCCACTGCAGATACCAAACTTTTGCGACAATCGATGCAACAAGACGTCATGCTTTATGGTATCAAACGCAGACGAAAAATCTAAAAGGACAAGAATAACTTCTTCACCTTTATCAAGTGTCAACAATATATCATTTGTTATGCGCAGTAAGGCAGTTTCTACACTATGGAATGGTCTATACCCAGATTGAAATTTTGCATGGAGTTCGTGAACATTTAAGTACGTTTGCAACTGTGATGCTCCCATTCTTTCTAACGTCTTGGCAAAAAACTTCAAATTTGCAATAGGACGAAAATTCTTAAGTTCGTTAGAATCACAATTTAAACCTTTAAGAATCGGTACAATATTTGCAAATTTGAACTTTTCAGGAAAACATCCACTTTTAAATGACTCATTAATAACAAAAGTTATGATAGGTGTAAGTTCATGAAGACATTTCTTTAGCAAGTGAGTTGGGATCGGATCAAGATTACACGTCGTTGAAGTAGAGTCAGTGATAACTTGCGATACTTCTTTCTCAGTGACATACTTGAATTTGTCAAATGAAAAAGTTGTCTGCTGTTCAGGAATTTGATCAATGTTAGTAGGCAATGACTGCAGTTCTGTAGTTATCTTGTCGACTTTCTCAGCAAAGAATTGAAGGAACCGCTCAGGAAGAGGAACTTCACAGTCTTGATTACTTGGAAGAACCTTGGCAGAAGGTGGACGAGTAAGTTGATCAACTTTTCTGAACAGTTCACGATTACTGCAGTCTTTCAGCTGATCTCTGTGGTGCCGCTTCTTAGCAGATGATAGTTTGTTGCTGTATTGATGACAGGCACTTCTAAAAATCTGACGGTCGATTTCTAGGCCTCTCGAAGAAAATGCCTTCCTTTCCAGTGCCCGGAGTTCTTGCTTTGCTGTACGGAGCTCATCGTTGAACCAAGGAGAATCAGGATGACATCTAATTGTACGTGAAATCATCGGAGCATGCTTATCGAGGAGAGTAGACAGGACATGCTCGTATTGGTCGATTCAGGTATTCATATCGGTTGATGGAGAGACACACAGCTCAGACTGCAGAATGTCATTGCGAAAGTGGTCAAGATTGATATCACGAATTTTCCGCATGTTGATGGCGATTTTCTCAGGTTCAGGCTTACGTATTTGCAGGGAGCACATAACAGCTATGTGATCAGATGGAAGGTAGCTGGTTGAGCCGACATCGCTGACGAAACTCTCAGTGTCACGGGAAAGGATGAGGTCAAGTGTGTGACCACCTCGATGTGTAGGAAAGGACACTTGCTGCTTCAAATTGAGGGATGTGATGAGGTCCATAAACTGAATAGCACTGCGATCAGTTTCAGAGTTGACATGAAAGTTGAAATCTCCGACTATCAGAAGTCGATGGGGAGATGACATCAGTTGCTCCAGGAAAGTTGAAAACTCTTGGAGGAATAACTGATCTGTTGTCTCTCCTGTGCTTGTTCTTTGAGGGCGGTATATAACAACTAGTTGCACCGGAGTTTGCTCGCGAGAAGTCAGTAGTAGATTGATATGCTCAAATTAAGAAAATTCTGGAGATTCAAATGTTCGAACATGGAAAGATTTGTTGAGACAAACACCAACGCCTCCACCCACACGACCCACACGTGGTTTGTGGTACCACGCATAGTTCTTGAGTGTAGATAGAAGTTGTGCCAATGTGAAGTCATCTCGAGCATCTCCAGAACACCACGTCTCTGTGACGGCGAATATATCGATGCTGTCACCAATTACAAAGTCACATAACATGTTGACTTTGTTTGTTAAGGATCTGGCATTCCAGAGGGCAAATCTTACATGTTCTTTGTTTGATTCAGAGGCTGAGGTAGGCTGTGCTTGCAGACGACGGCGGCATCTTCCCCCCTTCTGACTGCGCCTTGTACGATGCTTGCCAATTTCAAGAGTGTAGAGGGTTGTCCACACAGTTGGTGTTACTCGGAAGTACTGGCGGTTAAGGCTCTGCAATGTGTCCACACCATACCGAATCCTGTTTGATGTAACAGAATTCTTCCTCTGTTGACCGTCATCAGCATTCGATTCATGATGATCTTGATGAATGTCAGGACCAGGATTTGGATGTATATCCCCACATGCGGCAAGCTGAACACGGAAAGTAGATGTGGATGTGGTAGTCTGGTAATAGGATATTCTTTTCCCAATGTATTTTGTCTTCGGTGTAAAACTGCACTTAGATGAGTATAGTACAGTGTAACTTTCTATAGCACTACAACTTGTTGTACAAGAAAGGGAGTAGGCAAGGCCAACAATGATGACCAGGAACATATGAAAGAAAGTCATTGTGAATATGCGATCTAGTCCATTGTTGACAAGGTCCAGTTCAATTGTGTGCAGATAAAAGGCTTCTACACAGTTGATCACACATGAATAGATGAATAGATGTTCAGTGGTTATATACTCAACACATATGTAACTCCAACATGGCTACAGGCTTGTAGCTCTATAGTTATATGTACAACCACAGAAATCACAAACATACCATAAACTTGTTATAAAGTCCAAAATATCCACTCAAACTAGTCCAGCATAGTCAGTAAAGTATCATCAATAACATGATACAAAAATCTCTGATTGGGAGAAACCCAGTAAAATGAGAAAAAGATAAATAATCAGAGCCTGGTAGAGCAGCTGTTACGCGCTCAACCTGGTACTCTGGAATCTGGAATCAACTAACTATCAAATTACCAGAGTTGATACTATTGTGAAATCAGACCATGCTGGCATGCAGTCCCATCTATTCAAATTTGTGCTAGTGCATGCATGCTCACATTATTTTTGATGGGAATGGGATGTAAAATACACTTTTCTGCTTATATGCATGTGCACTGAATGATTAAGGGATATTATTTTGATTTCCTTTCCAATTATGACTGGCTTATTTATACTCATCAAAGTTTGATTAAAGGGGCAATAATCTAACAGTTTTAGTGTTGCACATAGCAAAATTTGATGTTGCATTTCAACAGCGCCATCTCATGAATGTTGCTGACCAGTGTAATTACAACCAATTAACCTTTGGCCCTAGGGTCTCATTGAGGTCACACTCCATAAGCCTTTAAGGTCACGCAAGCATGATTTAATGACACTCCCAGTGAACTGATGTTTTTATGGGAGACTCACAACCCCTCCCTAGCTACCCAGTATTACGTTACTGCAGCAAGTGAATAAAATAATACAAAATGTGGTAAGCCTCATTTCCACTTTCCCTACCCCCTCCCTTTTCTCCCCACATCCCTCCCCTCTCCCTGTTTCTCTTTACACCAAACTACAGTAGTACATGCGTTGCTATTCTTTGATGGGTTTGAGCAGAGAGGTGGGTCTTTCCCATCTCTCTGGTTTCAGCATAGACCTAGTAGGTCTATGGTTTCAGAGTACAAATAATAATAATGAAACACTTTTATATAGCGCATAACACATAAGCACAATTGCATGTCCCTATGCGCTTATTATTACCCTTGGTCATCAGGTAGAGGTCAAACCCGCACAATTATCTTGCGCACCATCTCGACTCCCCGGGGAGCATATACTAGCCAATGGCAGCCATATTATAGCGCCGAGGCCAATTAGCATATAAACAGAAATTTGCCAAGGGTTGCACCTAACTGGTGTTTGCTAATATAATTGCAATTTAGAAAGTATTCAAATATCAAATATTACCTTTGTTGGAATTACCCTTTTAAACAATAATCCTGAGAATATTCAACATGAATGAACAAATAAAGAATGTATTACAAATAAACAAGTACAGTATATGTTTGAATATAATAAACCAGGGCCCTTGCAAACTGAATCGAATAACTATTTTCTCCTTCCTCTCTGTCACTTTTATTTATAATCTTACCCTTTATAATTCTCCTGTATCTACATACCTAGCTTAAAGGGATAGTTGAGTTCTGGTAAGAAGAGTACAGTTTTGGTGAAACTGAATTTTAGTAACCAAAACCTGCATTAGTACTTACCAACTAATAGCTAAACCCCTCAATAAAAGTTCGGAAACTCAAGTTTGATTGATCATATCTCTCATATGTTTTAATTAGCATATTCGAAATTGGTGTCACTATAAAGCCTCATTATATACCTTTCAAACGGTGCATTATGTGTAGTGATTATGCAATTAGGGCGATTGCAGTAGCCCAGAGAATAGGGGGAGGCAGGAAGTGAAATGTCGCGAAATGGCTCAATGCATTTAATTTACGAGTGCATGACAGTGCTGACCATTTCTTAGAAGTTCACTTTCTATTGAATAATGCCACCCTTTCCTTTCATCAATATCATTGGAATTCGATACAATTTTAACGGAAATGATCTCTTCATTACGATGGAATATTAATCATAAGGATTATGCAAATGGGGTGGGTGCAGCTAACCGGAATATGGAGATGGGTCGAGTGCGAAATCAATTAAAAAGATATGGAGCGTTTTATTTTTTTTGGAGCTTTTGGGAGGACGTTTTAGCATTTCAAATAAAATAATCATGATTCAAATTGATATCAACGGAAAGCCCAACGACTCTTCTGTAAGAAAATGTAAAATTTATAATGATTTTAATAAAGGGCGGCTGCACGGAGATTAATGTGGGGGAGCCTCAAAAGTGACCCATTTCAAAAGGCTCTGATTTCAAGGCACAACTGAGTCACTATTCATGCGTTTTCAATTGAATTCGTCTTATTCATGGCCAACTCATTCAAGTCACATTAAGCCCGGCTCAGACAGATTCGACTCGACCCGATCCGACTGGTTTTCAGCCTGCTTAACTCAGTATTCGTTGCCTCAGGACTCCGGTTTTGCCTGTCAGGAGCCAGTCGGAGGTCATTTGAGGCCGATTCAACATGTTCAACATGTTGAATCGGCTCCGACTGAGCAAAACCGTCTCTAGCCTGACTGAAAACTAGTCGGATCTGGTCGAGTCGGCTCTGTCTGCGCCGGCCTCTACGCCCTCCACACAATGGTAAAAGACACCGACAACAAATCAGAGCGTTTTGAAATGTGTCACCTTTGAGGCTCCCCCCACATTCATCTCCCTGCAGCCGCCCTTTACAAAAATCATTATAAATTTCACATTTTCATACAGAAGAGTTGTTCGGCTTTCCGTTGATATCAATTTGAATCATGAATATTTCATTTGAAATGCTAAAAAATCCTCCCAAAAGCTCGAAAAAAATGCAACACTCTGATCTGTTGTCAACTCCATATTTTTTGTCTGATTTCACACTCGACCCATCTCCATATTCCGGTTTGCTACGCACAACCCATTTGCCTAATCATTACGATCAATATGCCATCGTAATGAGAAGATAATTTCAATTAAAATGGTATCAAATTCCAATGATTTCGATGAATGGGAGGGTGGCAGTATTCAATAGAAAGTGAACTTTCAAAAAACTGGTCAGCACAGTCATGCACTCGTAAATTAACTGCATTGAGCCATTTCGCGACATTTCACTTCCTGCCTCCCCCTATTCTCTGGGCTACTGCAATCGCCCCATTTACACAATCACTACTCTCTTAATGTTTTGGAGTGGAAATCCACTCTTTTGTCTACTCCTTAGGGAGCCATATTAGTGACCACTTCGTTTGGAGTGGAATCCACTCCTAACCCAGAGTTGACCCCCTTTTCACTCCAAACTAGAGTGGAAATTGTCCACTCTTTAAGGAGTTGAGATCCACTCCATTGTTCACCCCCCAGGGAGCCATATTAGTGACCACTTCGTTTGGAGTGGAATCCACTCCTAACCCAGAGTTGACCCCCTTTTCACTCCAAACTAGAGTGGAAATTGTCCACTCTTTAAGGGAGTTAAGATCCACTCCCTTGTTCACTCCTTAGGGAGCCATATTAGTGACCACTTCGTTTGGAGTGGAATCCACTCCTAATGCAGAGTTAATGTTGTTTTAACTCTCATTCTGGAGTGGAAATCATTCAAGCTGGATGGGGTGATTACAAAATCTATCAATTTGGGGTTTAGATATTCATCCACATGCACATATACATGTTAACAAACATACGCACATAAACACACATAATGTCCCATATAGGCATACACTAATTCTTACATTGAAAATGCAGTTTGTGGAACAAAATATAATGGAAATAAATTGTTGTGTTCAATGGAACAATGTATCGTGCACACATGATGTGTGATGGTTCACATTTTGCTGGAATGAGCCCCAAAGGAAATCAAAACAATAATTTGCAAAACTATTTTAGGGTATTAACAAGGTAATTGATTGTATCTTTTTTCCCCTCGAAAAATAACATACAAAAACAATGTACTAGCAATAGAATAGAATGATTTGCCTTGCCCTCATGTTTTAGTGAAAACAAAAGGTGAACCACTGCCCATTGGGCATACATTGTTTTTATGGGGTACACAACAACATTATGCTACAGTGAAACCTCTTTACAAAAAGATCCTTGCGATTAAGACAATCACCTTGTTATAAAACAAAGGGTTAAAACATTTTTTTTTAAACAACGGCTGGGACAAGCAAAATGACTTTGTTATAAATGGTTTGTTTTATCAGAGCTCTTTGTAACGAGGTTACACTGTATTCACTCTTCTACTTCAATTCTAAACTTTCTAAGACATATTAACTTTCCTGATTAAAGAAATTTTAATTTCCTTTTAATTCAATTTGAAATATAAACATTAAAATCACAAGCATCAAACAATCTACAAGTTCATGCAAAACAGCAATGTGTGAAGAGATATTTGCAATACAACACAACTTGGGAAATCGAATTACCTTAGTAATATCATGTTTCAGAACAAGATGATTTCAATATTGGTTAGTCTAAAAAGACAAAGACTACTGGTGGCCAGTTAAACCGTTTTGCACATGCAGAGATATTATTTTGTTTCCTTTCACAGTCAACCCTCTAGTTCTGCTAAGGAATTAGGACAATTAAAGGGCTGCTTGCCATTTCAGTAATATAATCGGTCACCAGTAATACAATGTTCATCACAAGTTTCAAGAACAGTTGGATATAAATTGTAACATTATCACAATACATTTAAAGGAATAATTTAGTTTTGGTTTACTTTACAGGGCCCTTTTATCAATATGTGAGATAATGAACAACTATGTGAAATGGCACACAATGTTAGAGACAGTGCGGACTTTGTTTCATAATAATCTGTTCAGAAACAGGTCTAAAATTCATAAATACATCCAATAGGAATACATGTTGGGGACCAACCGTTGGGCAATAATTTAACAGGATAGTATACAATTTTGGAGAAGCAAACGAAAAATTAAAACTTGTAAGTTACCATTAAAACAATTACAATAATACTTATATACAACAACATAATCATGCAGCCTTTCATAAAACAGTGGGCCCAAGTCCTAAACATCACGTTTTAGCCCAAGCAATGTTCATCCCAATCTTAAGAAGTCTTTTTTCTTCACATTGGAAGTTAATTCGATTTAAAAAAAACAATTGTTCTTCATGCATTATACCTAACAAATTATCACACCACCTTGCAAAAGGTAAGAAACAGTTGGCAGATAACTGATCTATATTCAGGACATTTAATATCATAGTTAAAGCCTTTAAATAGGGACATGTTCATGTTTCATGGATTTAATCTGGCCCCTCACATACTTCTACTTCTACTTCTACTTGGGTACTCGACAGGGTCCATCAGTCAGGACGTAGAGTCGAGGGGAACCGGTAAGGCAGATCTGTATCAAAATTGGATTGATTCTGGCTTCGGGGGCAGCAATGTCTTGAGCTACAGTAGTACACAGTCAAACATGTGTATAGTGACCACCTACTGAAAACTAGAAAAGTGGCCATTGTAGAAGGTTGGTGACTACTACAGGCATGTTCTTGTAGGCCTATGTATTTAAAATGTATGGATTCATGAGCAAGGGAGGTGACAAAACTTCTTCCTTTTGAAAAGTAATTTCAAGTTTATATTTTATACAAAAATTCAACCAAACCATGCAGTTCAACGTTCACATTCCATATCACAATCGCATATCCTCCGGGTTGTGGCCTGTGTCGCGAACGCCATGATCGTTGGGCTAGCGATAAGTGTCAGCTCTGCACGGACTCTGAAAGCTGGTGTTCGGTTCACTGAAGTTGGTTTCGTCAAGGTTACTGTCGAAGTCGCATTCACGGTTGCTTCGCTGGTCTTCGAGTCACTCGTTTTCTTTGCGGTTGTCTCGCTCGTCTTTGTGGCTGCCTGTTCGTCTTCGTGCTTGTCTTTGCTCGTCTTCGTGGTCATCTCGATCGTCTCGTCATCTAGGCACTTGTCTCGCTCATATTTGCGACTGTTTCACTCGTCTTCGTGGTCGTCTTACTCATCTTCGCTTGTCTTCGTGGTCGTCTCTGTTATCTTGGCACTTGTCTCGCTGGTCTTTGCGGCTGCTTAGCTCGCCTTTGTTCATCTTCGAGGTCGTTTTGCTCGTCTTGATGGTTGTCTCTGTCGGCTTCGCACTTGTATCTCTCGTCTTCGTGCATGTCTAGTTTAACTGCGCGGTTGCCTTTCTTCATTGTATTGTAGGCTGGCACACTGCTTACGTTTATGTTGCAGCTGGGTGTGTCATCGGGTATCCCTTTGATCCCAGCTGTCGTTCATCTGGGATGCAGTGTGTGTCGGTGGGTGATATTTCAAATCTGCAATCAAATGAAAATATGAGAACAAAAAAAACCCATTTGTACAACCATTAAAAATGTATGGTGACTGACAGACAGTGGCGTAGCTACAGGGGGGCACGGGGGGGGGGGGGGGAGCACGTGCCCCCCCCCCCCCCCAATAATTCTGAACAAACAATAGAAAACATAAGGGGACATTTTTGGGAAAAAACAAAGAAATACATAAGGTGTGCCCCCCCCCCCCCCCCCCCACCCAATCAGTCCGACCACGCTACGTCACTGCTGACAGATCAAAACAAATGCAGACCTCCAAAAGGGACAGTTTACCTACTATAAGGCCTAAACATATTTGAGAGGAACATTTACCTTAGAAATACACATTTAAGAAATGGAATACAGTACCCAAGGTATTTTAATTAATAATTATATATATATGCGCCACGGCGCGTATATTTGATAAGTCTGTAATTAAGACTAGCAACACTTACATTATTAAATATTTTGATTGTGAACTTAAACTTTGGCTCGAAACGGAAGATTAACAAGAATGGATTAATTCACAAACCAGGTAAAGTTATAGATAATAGTGTTGACTACTTGACAGTGTTACTGATTCGATATGATTCTTGTGATGATGAGTTGAATAATGAGTGTCGTATTGTTGTTGTTGATGTATTGCATTTAGAACGACAGTGCAGTTGACATAGCGCTGCGACGCACAACACAGATATTTGCGTAGGCAGATACGGGTATAAACGTTTGTTACAAAGCTTTCTGAAATTGTTTATTAAATTCCTCTTTATTGTCAAATGATATGACAATGTTATATACCAGATAGTTAAGATTGATATTTGTTACAAAGTATGTGAATAGTTCAGAAGCGATACTTTGCTTTCAAAGGTTAGAACTTAGCATGTTTATTACCGTAGTTCCACTTAGCGACTCCAAAACACATGATATGCAAATTACGCATAAAGCTCATTTGCATATTCATAAGCATCTTCCGGAGCCAGTAATTGATTAGAAACAACCTTTATTTGTAGTTTTCTGTTATTTAAATGCAAAGTATGAGATAAATTATAGCTTATATGATAGATAATTGAATTGTTAAGAAGGCTTGATATATGAATTGATGTATTATGTATAGATGAGCTACAAATAAGGGAATTTGTAAGGGATTTGTGCATGAATTTACTTGAAACGGACTCTGTGAGTGTGACTGTGAGTGTGAGTGATCGGCGCGCGCGCGTTTAGTGGTAATTGTGTTTGCTAGTTGTGGATTTTGATTAAATTATAACTCAAGGAATGGGTTATGTGCTTGGAAATATGGCTGGTATGAAAGCCAAGGAAATATTAAATTATATAGTGAAGTTGATATGTGAATAAGTGATGAAGTCTTTAGACTATTTGGATATATTCAGCAATAAAACGAGCCGGTTTGGTATTTCCACTACGCGCACTAGGCTAGAGTATCACTGTCTATAATATTGAAAGAAACCACCCTGAACCACCAGTAAGATATTGAGGATAATTTGCAAGATGAGTCAGTTTTCACCCAATTATTCTGTTCATCTATAATCTTTAGAACTTAGAGAATATTTCAGTATACTAATTACCTGAACATGTTGCAAGGGAAATTATGTTTCAACTATTTAATCGCTTGACCATCATTTTTGACAAGTCACACCCGTGTACAAACACACACACACGTCACACACACACACGCGCGCACTTACATTGGTGCGCGCCGTAACGTTTGCGTTGTGATTGCAAATTGGCGTATTTATAAATGAAAGCCGAAAGTGAAAGATTGATTTGTCTAAGTATAAACTTAAATCATGATAAAAACTCACCTTCAAGTGTTTTGCGGAAGTCCTCACTGAGTTCTCCTTTATTATAGAACCGTCTGAATGTGATTTCGATCTCCTAATAAATCTTCGATCTCCGACGTCCAAAATGATGACGAAGAGCGAGCTAGTACAGCGGTGCAAACAATTCCCGCATCGAATTAAATTTTCCTTATCGCGCGTGACGTGACTCAAAGATGATCACTGATTGGCTGCCTTTAGTGGCTGTGTCTCGATTTTTGTTCAACTCGCTCTCGGAGTTGAAACGGTAACTCATACTATACTATCGCGAACGCCTATTCAACACGCGGCGGCGTCGATTTCAACTCTTTTCAGAGTCGATTTCAACTCTTTTCAGAGTCGATTTCAACTCTTTTCAGAGTTGAAACGCATGTCACTCGACAGCTAGAGCGGAGAATCCACTCTTTCGCATTAAGAGAGTACACATAATGCACCATTTGAAAGGTATATAATGAGGCTTTATTATGACACAAAGTTCGAATATGCTTATTAAAAAATATGAGAGATAATTATGATCGATCAAACTTTTTTTGAGGGGTTTAGAACCCTTAGAACGGAACACAAAATTACAAATGACTTCGTAAAGAGCATGTTATCATTAAAAAAGAGCCGTTAACAGGTAAAAGGACGCTCTCTAAACACTCATCGGTTTCAACCATTATGAATGAAATATTGTGATGTTCTGTTGAAATAATGCTTAGATAGAGAAATAACCATCAGCTATTTAAATACCTCTTTTGTAACTTTTTGAAAAGAGGAAGCATTTAAAAAGTATTGAATAATTGTGGGGCCCACATTTATTACAAATGGCTATGTTTATGGAAATTTCAGCCGTTTCTGAACCGATTTTGATAAAATAAAGTTTATTCTGTCATTAAAATATTGTGCTCTTTCAAATTTTACACTCAGTTTTTCATTATCTCACAAAAAATAATTGTATGTAGCGCCCTCTCTACTAAAACTCAACTATCCTGTAACCGGGCGCACCAAAGGAATGGACTTGAGACAGAATGCTTCACAGGATTCATGAACTTGCTTTAATGTTGAATTCGTGAAACTGTAATATAACAAGAACAAACGAGGCATCATAAGCATACTGCCATCAAATAACATAATAGTCATAAGCATAATAATAATTAATGCTTTAAATCACATCAACCCAGCTCACTTGAGCTAACTTGTAGAATGTCAACTTCTTTATCGAAATAAATCTAATAAACATGCTCAACTGTTGTCTTTAAGAGCAATAAACAAGTCCCAAAAATGTTATCCTTGTGTAATTATTCTACTTTTTACCTTGTCAATGTCATCTTAACCCGACAGATTTCAGAAATGAAAAGAATCATCAAACCCAAACTTCCCATTCGAAACGTAATTATCAAGCCAAAATACTCACTTAAAACCCATAAGAACACCTTCCCTTGGTATAGTTTACTCTAATTTGCATCATTCATATCAAACATGTAAGGAAAATATCAAGGAGCATAAATTTCTATCACTCGTAATTGTCCGAACCCAACACTGTCCCATACATTGAAATTCCTGTATGGTATCGGTACATGTAACGGACACAATCAAACGCTAAAGTACACAACAAAATTACACATTCAATATTTTGATCATTCTCAACACAAATTAGAATATGACAAAACTAACCTCTATTCCGCATTATTAAGGCGTCTAAGAAAGAAGCCAGAGCTTAAAAGCCTTGATTTAAGGCGATTTCCATCCTAGGTACCCAGCTAGACTTGACGAATCTAACGATAGCTGATGTGATCTCGTCGGCGGCAGAGGGCAGCAAAGCACTAAACACTAACATCAAAGTGGGGCGTTGCGCCAAACCCCGAATTTGAATATTCCGAATCACATACAGCCACATGGCTCCTTTAAATTTAGTACAAATTTACGCGAAGTTCAAAATTATCCCAATTTGGAATGTTCAAATTTCTTACCACTAAATTACCAAATTATAACTCAATCGTCCAAAATAATCAATTTCTTTAAACAACTTCTGCCCCGTAACACATAATCACATCTGCATCGTGAGGTACCTCTTAGAAAAACAATACAGAGGAACCCCGTCATAACAAGAGATCTTCTAAGGCAAAGGGGACTTGTTATAACGAGGTTTCACTGTGTCTTAGAAAAGTCTTATCCCTTTAAGGACCAAATCAAATTTCACTCTAACTTGAATGGGCTCTTCAATCCTTGTCAATTAGTAGAACCCCACTCTAACAAATTGCCTAAACAAAATCCTTCTATAACAAGGCAACCCAATAGGCTCAGTCTTCACCTACATTTCCTTGCCCTAACCACAATATGACAAGCTCCGATATAACAAGAGCTAATATAAACCTGTATCTAAAGTCCAAATTACCCCATCACGACGAGGTTTCACAATTCCATTCAACGAGAGTAAAATTTGACGAATCAAGAGGAATCTCGTTGTATATCTATCATCCTAAATGAATTGCAAGGCCAACATGCATGTGCAACGACAAGCATTATATTATGTCCTATAAACATAGTGCAATTATCTAAGCGTTCTCTGCCTTGCATGTCTGCTTTTAAAATGAACTATTCAATTTTTCCTTGCAATATCCGCAAACAATAGGAAAACAATTGCTCACTTCTCTAATAAGCAACTTGGCTATATACCACAATTAACAATTTAAAATCCGACCCCAAGAGATCAATTTGTAAATCTCGGGATTCAACAATCATATCCAACGAGTTGTTAATCTCAATTCAGACTCTTATAACAAATTTCCAATATCCATAAAATTCAGCCAAAAATTCTCCCCTTTTAGAATATAGTCTAATTTTTCAAACCAAATTTTACGAAGACAAAATAACAAAGGGTAGCCTCCTTTCTTCAGACTAAAATTTAAACAAATCAATAATCTCATCTTCAGACCAAATTTATAACAAAATGAAGGTAGTCTCACCTTCCGTCCCAATTTTGTAACAAAATAAATATGACAATTTGTCATATTATAGGTGATTTTGAATTGAGTCCAAACGTTGGCTCCTTGGCCGGGAATCTACCCCTGATTTTCCACGGGTAGGAGTAAGACCAATTTGTGAATAGGTCGTTCCAAATATCTTCTATTGGTGCTACTATTATCCGTTTTAGGATTTCGGTCCCCTATCAGTAGCTTGACCTTGCGAATCAGTCCGTCTTCAGAGGTAAGTGTCTCTATCACTTTAGCGAGTGACCATAGGTTCCGCGGTAAGTCCTCATCCTTGACCAGCACGACATCTCCGACCCTTGCTTCTCGTTGCTGATACGTCCAGCGTGACCGCGACTGTAGGTCGTGAAGATATTCTTTCTTCCAGCGAGTCCAGAAGAGGTTGGCGAGGTGTTGCACTCTCCTCCAATGCTTCCTTGAGTAGAAGTCCGCTCTCTGGAACTCTCCAGGTGGGGGAAGTAGCACCTTGCTCTTCATCGTCAAGAGATGATTAGGCGTCAACGCTTCTGGGTGTGTGGGATCATTCAAGTTCTCTACGGTCAGAGGCCTGCTATTCACTATGCAGGCAGCTTCACTCATGAAAGTTCTCAGAGACTCATCGTCGAGCTGTTGACTGTTGTTGAGCAGCAATGACTCTAGAACGCGGCGAATGGTCCGAATCTGGCGTTCCCACACACCTCCCATGTGGCTGGCTGCTGGCACGTTGAATTTGAAGTCACAGCCTTCTCTGATCAAGAATTCACTTAACTGATCATGTCCCTTCGTAAGTTCAGCAGCTCCACCAACAAAATTGGTGCCTCTATCTGAGCGAAGCTGCCTGACCGGACCTCTGGTTGCAAGAAATCTGCGCAACGCGTTGATGAAGGAGCTAGATGTCATCGAATTCAACGTTTCGACATGGACGGCCCTTGAAGACATACAGCTGAACAAAAGGCCCCACCTTTTCATCTCCTTCCTTCCCTCCCTTATGTAGAACGGTCCAAAACAGTCCATACACGAATACGTGAAGGGAGGGGAAGTGTCCAGTCTATCCTTAGGCATGTCGGACATCTTTTGCCATTGGGTAGCTCCTCGTAATCTTGCGCAGGTTACACAGTTCTTGATCAGTCGGGACACAGCTGCGCTCCCACCTAGGACCCAATAGCCACTTGAACGCAGTTGATTGGTCGTCATTCCGCGACCTTGATGTGCTGTCTTTTCGTGGCAATATCTCATGATCAGCGTTGTGATGTGATGCTTCTGCGGTAGGAGTACAGGATGCTTCACTTCAAAGTCCAATTCCGCTTTCTTTATCCTGCCTCCTACTCTGATCAGTCTATCATCATCCACAAAGGGATCCAGCTTGTGGAGTCCGCTTGACCTTTTAGTTGCCCTCCGCTGCTTCCGATCGGACTGGGACCTTCCGAAGTCATCCAGGACCCTGACTTCTTCAGAAAACTCATCCTTCTGTGTCTGCCGAATGACTTCCCTTTCCGCTTTGAGCAACAATTCGACGGACATCGGCTCCAAGCTCACCTTCTGATGCCGGTCACCTTTCTTGATTCTGCAGCGGTCCCTCAGGTAGGTCTTCAGTCTGAGGCAGTTGGCGACAGCCCTCTTCACCCGGTACCAGGAAGACAGGAAGTTGAGCCGCTGCAAATCAAATCCCTCGGGTGTAGCTTGAGTGTTCAAGGATTTGGCCTTTACTTCGGGGTCATCAGATGAGATATCCCAGCTCTCCTCATTCCTCTTGGCTTGCGGCTCTGGTTCCCAAAGGAAGCTGGGGCCTGAGAACCAGTGCGACCCTTCCAATTGGGTCACAGTTGCTCCTCTGGAAGCCAAATCTGCAGGATTCTCTTGTGTAGCAACATGCTTCCACTGAGCTGGGGTGGAGTGTGACTTGATCTGTTGTATGCGGTTGGCTACGAACACGTGGAAGCGTTTGGTGACATTATTAATGTACCCCAGCACGACCTTGCTGTCGGTCCAGTATACGTGCTCGACATCCTCGAGTTTCAACTCCTTCTGGAGAAGAGTGCCGATTCGTACTGAAACGACTGCTGAGGTGAGCTCCAGACGAGGAATCGTGACCAGCTTCAATGGGGTAACTCTCGACTTCCCCATTACCAATGCACAGTGTACAAGTCCATCTTCATTTTCAAGCCTAAGGTAGGAGCATGCACCATATCCAGTCGAGCTTGCATCGCAAAAATGGTGCAGCTGAGTCTTCTTGACCCTTCCAAAGTCTTTCGGCTTGAAGCATCGGTCGACAGAGATTTCCCGTAGTTGACGAAGATCAGCCTTCCAGCTCTCCCACTTGTCTCTGAACACATCACTGAGAGGCTCGTCCCATCCAACCGATTCCCTGCACAAGTCTTGCAGCATCTGTTTCCCTCTCAAGATGATGGGTGCTATGAAACCCAGGGGGTCATAGAGCGACATCACTGTTGAAAGTACGCCCCTTCTGGTCAAGGATTTCTCCATTTTCAAGTCGAGAGAATACTTGAAACTATCGGTCTGAGTGCACCATTGCACTCCAAGTGCTTTCGTAAGTGGTAACTTGTCCTTCAACAGATCGAGTTCCTTTGCGTTCTTTGATCGATCTTCCACCGGAACTGAGTCCATCACTTGCCGTGAGTTCGAAACAAACTTGTGAAGATGAAGTCCTCCATTTTTACACAAGTTTTTTGTATCCGCGATGAGGTCAATGGCCTCCTTCTCAGTGGACACAGATGTGAGGCCGTCGTCTACATAGAAGTCGTCTTGCACGAAACAACTGGCCTCTGGATACTTGTCATGGTTGTCCTTCGCTACTTGTTTCAATGCGAAATTAGCGCAACCAGGGGATGAAGACGCTCCAAAGAGGTGCGACGTCATGCGATAGTCGCTGGGTGGTTGTGAGATGTCTTCACCATCCCACCACAGGAACCTCAGGTAGTCACGATGATCTTCACGGACCTTGAATCGGTGAAACATCTCCTGGATGTCGCAACTGAATGCTATGTGGTCCTTTCGAAACCTGCACAGTACACCAATTAAAGAATTGGTCAGATCCGGTCCTGTCAGCAGGTTAGAGTTCAGCTCGTATCCCTTGTATTGTGCAGCGCAATCAAATACTACACGAAGCTTTCCTGGCTGCATGACTCCATGATGCGGGATGTACCAAACTTTTCCGACCTCTCCCCTTTCTCGCACAGGCTCAGCATATCCCTTCTCCAACAGGGTATCTATCTTCTCAGTGTACTGTTGACGATACTGCGGATCACCAATGAACCTACGCTTCAGATGTTCCAGACGTTTCTCAGCCATGTAGCGGTTGTTGGGGAACGTAGGATCCTTAGGTTCATGCTTAAAGGGTAGCGGCATTTCGTAGTGACCCTCCGACACCCGGATATTGTCCTTCATGACTTTCAGAAACTTGACATCATTCTGTGAGTATGGTGCATCTGCATCATTGCTTTCCGCAAAGTCAAGTTCCATCATGTTGAGTATGGCTGGAGCCATTTCTTCCTTGACCGAGATCTTGTGGGAGAACAGGACTTGCTTCCTCGCGCTGTGGAAATCATCAATTTCATGAGCGACGACACGATGACTTACACCTATCCTGTCTTGCTCAGTGCTCTCATGACTCGTAACACCAATGATGATCCATCCAAGATCAGTCTTCTGAGCAAATGGTTCATCATCATCACCTGCAATGACTGCCCGAGGCTTGAGTGCTTGAGGACAATTGCAGCCTATCAGGAGTCCCACTTCACAGTCTTGAGGTGGACCAAGCTCCTCCACTACTTGGGCCAAATGGGGAAAGGATTGAGCCATTTCCGCTGAGGGTATGTGGTTCCTGTGCGCCGGCATGATATCCCTGGTGTAGACGTCCGGTAGCAGGATTCTGCAGTCGCCCTCCAAGGGACGCACCACCAGGCCTCTTACTCTCTCACTAGCCAGCCTCTGGTGTTCCGCCAGCATGGTTGAAAGACTTAAGGTCACTTGAGCTCCCTCAAGCCCCATGGCCTCCTTTGTGTCCTCCAGCAGGAAGCAATTGTCGGATTGGTTGTCCAATATGGCATACACCAGTCTTTCCTGACCAATGTCTTGGTGCGATAGCCATACTGGAACAACCGACGTGCTCTGGATGCCTTCAGATCGAGCATCTGTAATCGCGCGATTACTTGTCACCTTCTTCTCTTCTTGCTTCTCTTTCTTCTCTTCTTGCCTGTCTTCATGCAGGCAAGTTGGATGCCTTTTCTTGCAGTTATCACACGTGCTTCTGCGTTTACAGTTTTTGGACATGTGTCCTTTTCGTAGGCACCCGTAACAGAGTCTGTTGTTTTTGACGAAGAGTTTTCTCTCAACAAGCGTCTTTCCTGTCATGAACTTCTCACATTCCTCGAGTCTGTGGTCCTTGTCGCAGATCATGCAGGAAGACGAAGCCTTGCTCTTAGGACGTGCAGGAAGGTACTCCACCGAAGTATTCAGGGAAGAGATGAGTTTCTTCTTTCCTGGAGATTTCAGGTCCAGACTGCCCAGGCTGGTGATTGGATCACATGCTAGATCAGCTTCGGCCTCCAAGAACTCACAGAAGACCTTGAATGGAGGGTATCTAGCATGATTCAGCTTGTAGTTGGCTACCTTGCGCCCCCAACTGATGATGAGGTAATCCGGAAGCTTGGCGAGAATCTTCCGATTTTCTCTTTCATCGTCCAGCAAAGACAGCGATGGGATTGAACTCATGGCGGTCATGCACTGCCTCAGGTAGTCTGATAAGTTCCGTAAAGCATGACCGTCCCTTGCACCGATCCTGGGCCAGGATTCCAACTTGTTCCGATATGCATCAGCAAGCATAAATGGATCACCGTATCTCCTCTCCAGGGCGGCGATGGCCTCAAGATACGAGTCGTCAGTGACATGAAGCGAGTAGCCTTTCACGAGTTCTAGTGGCGGACCCTTCAAGTACTTCTGTAGATAAAAGAATCTATCACTGGGTGCGATGCCACTGTTGGCGATCAGGAGGTTAAAACTATTCCGCCAACCTGGATACGACAGGGGATCACCTGAGAATAATGTTGGTTCCGGTAACGGTAACCGAGCCATTCGAATTTGGTCCACTGTTGCATTAGACGATGTTGCCGGAGGCGGTGAAGATTGTGGCGGAGGTTCCCTCGTAGATTCATTTATCCAAGACTGGGTACGAGTTTGTGAGGGTGACTTGCTGGATCTGGCTTTCGAGCGCATAGACTTGCTTCCAGATCCTGTGCCCTCTTTCGCCCCGAGAAGTACAGCGAGTGTCATCTTGGCGAGCTCACCGTGTTCTATCTCCAGATCATCCAGTCTTTCTTCACTGTCGTCCTCTATTTCATTCGCCTCACAAAAGGCTTGATGTTGCTCTTGTACCGCAACTAGGTGATCTAAGGCCTTCTGCAAAGCGTCTCTGTTATATCTCACCTCCTGGGGATCTACATCGTCCGCGAGAAGTGTTCTCAGCTTAACCGCAGCTCTCCTCCAGGTGGAGACAGCGCGATGAAGCTCCTTCATCTTCAGCTGGAGCTGGTACTCTACTCCCTTGGATGTAGGCTGCCTAGCCCTTGTTGACTTGTCTTGTGCCTCATCCATGGCGAATCAACCGTAGCTTGGTCTTCGGTCGGTAGAGTTTCACTGTAACCGGGCGCACCAAAGGAATGGACTTGAGACAGAATGCTTCACAGGATTCATGAACTTGCTTTAATGTTGAATTCGTGAAACTGTAATATAACAAGAACAAACGAGGCATCATAAGCATACTGCCATCAAATAACATAATAGTCATAAGCATAATAATAATTAATGCTTTAAATCACATCAACCCAGCTCACTTGAGCTAACTTGTAGAATGTCAACTTCTTTATCGAAATAAATCTAATAAACATGCTCAACTGTTGTCTTTAAGAGCAATAAACAAGTCCCAAAAATGTTATCCTTGTGTAATTATTCTACTTTTTACCTTGTCAATGTCATCTTAACCCGACAGATTTCAGAAATGAAAAGAATCATCAAACCCAAACTTCCCATTCGAAACGTAATTATCAAGCCAAAATACTCACTTAAAACCCATAAGAACACCTTCCCTTGGTATAGTTTACTCTAATTTGCATCATTCATATCAAACATGTAAGGAAAATATCAAGGAGCATAAATTTCTATCACTCGTAATTGTCCGAACCCAACACTGTCCCATACATTGAAATTCCTGTATGGTATCGGTACATGTAACGGACACAATCAAACGCTAAAGTACACAACAAAATTACACATTCAATATTTTGATCATTCTCAACACAAATTAGAATATGACAAAACTAACCTCTATTCCGCATTATTAAGGCGTCTAAGAAAGAAGCCAGAGCTTAAAAGCCTTGATTTAAGGCGATTTCCATCCTAGGTACCCAGCTAGACTTGACGAATCTAACGATAGCTGATGTGATCTCGTCGGCGGCAGAGGGCAGCAAAGCACTAAACACTAACATCAAAGTGGGGCGTTGCGCCAAACCCCGAATTTGAATATTCCGAATCACATACAGCCACATTTAACTTAATTCTTCCAGCTATCTTTGACATTACATTCTTTAGATAGTTTCCATCATACTTTTCCATTTTCATTCACTTTTCTTGGTTTCCTTGATCTTCTTCTTTTTTTGCAGCTTCTTACATAATTGGCATCACTTTTGCTTTAGTTTATTTGTTTTTTGTCTATTTCAGCTTCCTCCAATTCTTCATTGGTCATCTTTCCAATTCAGCCTTCTCATATTTTCTCTTTTCTACTACATACATACCATATGACGTCTTTATTATAGTACAGATTATATGTTCTTGATGTTTCTCCTTGTATTTCCCGTTTTCCAATGAATAGTTCTCTTCTCCTGCCTATTCCCATTCTATTCTTATTGTCTGTATACTACTTACATTTTGTTTCCAAATCTGTATCTTATTTTGGTTTTTGTTTCCTGCCTTATTTTCTTCCCATGATAATTTTCTGCTCATTCTTCCAATGTTCTTTCGCATCTATCTCATTGTTGTTGTATTTTTTTAATGATAATACCCTTCCATTTTCTAATCTTAGCTATGTGGTCCCTACAACATACTGCATGTACCAATCTAATACAAATATCCTTGATCCCTCTAACCCCTGACCACTCACTAGGATTTATTTCAGCTAGAGTGGACAAGTCGTAAAATGAAGAGTTTAATTCCAAAAGGCGCTAAATCCACTTTTGGACTTTTCGAGTAAATCAGTGTTTTTTATTAGACCACTTTCACTTCTTTCAATGATTGAGAATTTCATACATAATGAAAACCTATCATAACACATTAAAAAAACAATCATGAAAGAAATCCTGCTATAGTAGTTATTTTTAAATATTTTTTCAAAATAATTTTTTCACCGGATTTAGCGCCTTTTGGAAATAAACATGGATTTAGCTCCTTTTGGAATTAAAATTTTGACGCATGATATCAGAATATACAGGTTATACGTATGGTTGGTTATAGATTTAAAATTAATGTTATCCTGTGATGATTAGAATTATTTTAGAATATGAATCAAGGTTCTAATGACCTGTTACATCCATATCTATGCCCTAACACTCTGCAGCATTTTACTGTACCACCGTCATTCTGCACATTACACTCAGATGCCAACCATGCATCATGATCTTCTCTCCAAGCAGTCCAAGCACAACTTCAATCATCATGTTTTCACTTGTTATCCTAATTCAACACATTTCAGAAAATCAGAAAAATAAGGATATTAACCAGATCCACAGTAACCATCAAAACAAAATAAACAATCGGTAAAGAGGTAATGAATTATGATTATCTTGCAAAATTGCTTTACTCATTCTGAAAAAGCCATTCAAGTAAATGACACAAATAAATCAGATATTGATAAAAATCATTATGTCAAACTGAACAAAAAAAAATTTGAGTTAGTATCATGCACTGTAACGTGCACAGTGTGTTATGGACATCAGTCGTCGCGTCATGGACACCGACATGGGACATGACTACCAAGATTCGCGGTTGCTGTCACAATCCACCACCAGTTGTTAAACTTGACGTTAGTCGTCACGTCATGGAGATCGACGTGGGACATGACGACCGAGATTCGCGGTTGCTGTCACCATCCACCACGGGTTGTTAAACTTGACGTCAGTCGTCGCGTCATGGAGATCGACGTGTGACATGACGACCGAGATTCGCGGTCGCTGTCACAATCCACCACCGGTTGTTAAACTTGACGTCAGTCGTCACGTCATGGAGATCGACGTGGGACATGACCAACCGAGATTCGCGGTCGCTGTCACCATCCACCACCGGTTGTTAAACTTGACGTCAGTTGTCACGTCATGGAGATCGACGTGTGACATGACGACCGAGATTCGCGGTTGCTGTCACCATCCACCACCGGTTGTTAAACTTGACCTAAGTCGTCGCGTCATGGAGATCGACGTGGGACATGATGACCGAGATTCGCGGTCGCTGTCACAATGCACAACCGGTTGTTAAACTTGACGTCAGTTGTCACGTCATGGAGATCGACGTGGGACATGACGACCGAGATTCGCGGTTGCTGTCACCATCCACCACCGGTTGTTAAACTTGACGTCAGTCGTCGCGTCATGGAGATCGACGTGGGACATGACCACCGAGATTCGCGGTCGCTGTCACCAGATCTACCATCCGTGGTTGAACTTGACGTCAGTCGTCGCATCATGGAGATCGACACGGGACATGATGACCGAGATTCGCAGTTGCCGTCACCATCCACCACCGGTTGTTAACTTGACGTCAGTCATGGAGATCGACGTGGGGCATGACGACAGAGTTTCGTGGTAGAAGTTGTCATCTATCGTCGGTTGCGAACTTGACGTTGGCTAGGACGACCGAGATATTCCCTATTAATAGAAAAAAAAAGAAGATAAATTAATGCTTATTGTTTGAATCACCTTTTCTTATGGCTTATTGAGTTATGCACGTATGGTCAACTCAATCCACATCTACAGGGTACATATTCCTGGTAGGACGACTCAATCCAAAATTAATTTTAAAAACACACACTAACCATATTGTATTAGGCAATGGGTTAAATGCATTCAACTACACAGGGCTTTTATTGCTAGGTACTGCTAGTGCTAATGCAGGCCTAATGCCTATGGCATGCTATTCAATATCTGCATTGCAGTTTTCACTTGCCGCTAGCGAGTACTTGCATAGTACATGTAGCAGCTAGTAGCACTCGTGTCTACGACTACGGCTACAGCTACGCCACATCACATTCACATCTACAAAGTATTGTAGTATGCCACTGTATTTTAGGTGCAGCAGATCTATAATATAAAACGGATCAATACCAAATAGGTACTGTAAAATTAAAACCCACTTTCGCTTGAGAACTAAAAGTATTTTTTATTTCATTTTATACTGTTTATATTGTTTTAATTGGCGATGCTCTTCCATTTTACATGCAATATGACACCTACAATACTAACACGAAAATAAGTGTATGGGGCAATACTTACCAAATAGGATGTCGAAGCTCAGCCTGTACGTTTTCTACTTCTTCACAGAATTCATCATTCCTCAGCCATTTGGGGGGATCTCTGGTTGTGTAAATAACTATTCAACCCTTAGTCATTGGTGTGTGTCCTTACACAACGCTTTCAAAAGGAATTAAACCAGACAGAATTACAATGAAATGTCAGCGATCAGGCAAACGGCGTTTCTCTAGTCTGCAACGCTGATACTGCGCTCTGATTGGTCAAAACGTGCCTGTTTGATCACATGATGGATTAAGCGCCTTTTGGAACTAAACAATTTTGGATTTAGCGCCTTTTGGAACTAAACAAAATTTTTGATCCAATTTTTTTCATATTTCTAAAAATTATTTTGAGTAGTGAAATGGTTATTTAAATGCACATGTTTGATGAGCATTTAATCGTGCAAAAAAATACAATTTGATGAAAAGTGGATTTAGCGCCTTTTGGAATTAAGCTCTTCAAATATAGTTGGGTTCACACTTCCTTTCATGCATGCTCCAGATGGTGTACTCTATTACTCTAAGTATTACGGTGTGTCCACACATAAACATTTCTCTTATTCTATACTTCTATTTTCTTCTTCTTTCCTCACAGCCATTTTCATAAATAGTCATCAATGACATCCAAGTATATTTTGATAATCATTGTATCACCATGTGAATTAAAATATCACTGGTATAAAATGTGGAGTTAAACCAGACACCATCATGGCACAATGTTTAAAACACATCATAAGTGTAAATCAAAAGTAAGGTTACTGTGCTGAGTTCATACACTAAACTCAAGTTTTCTATCTTATTCTGCTTTTGAAGACGCCCGCTAAAAAACTTACATATACAATGATGTTTAGATGACAGAATGACAGACTACTACTTTGCAAAACTGTAATAACTCTATAAAACTGATACTTGTTCCCATCAGCTGGCCAATGCATGTATAAGGAATACTCATTCTAAGACTCTGGGATTTTTTTTTGCAAAAAAGGGGGGAAAATAATAAGGTAATATTTAATTAGATACGACCATTTACTGAACATTACATTGCATTAATGCAAATTTGAAAAAGGAAAGTGACTTAGATTGATAGAAGAACAAGGCTAGTTAGCTATGTCCAATTAAGAAGTATGCACTCACAATGCAGTCACATATCGGTCACCATGATAAATAGGAGGAATTCTCTCACTCACTGTTACCCATACCAGAGAGGTCTTTCCCACCTCTCTGGGTATACCATTATATCATTGTAGTAATGTATATATGCACATGTGAAATTAATGGCCTGACTGCGCTATGTGAAATTGTGGGGGTAGGGTAGGGGGGGGGGGGGGGGGGTTGGTGGTCATTATTTTAGGAGTCCTTGACTCAAAGTAATAAATATGTAATATACTGGGGGTTTACGCCACTTAACCCTTGGCCTCAGCACAGTGGGGAATGACCTCCAGCCAGATCAAATGACCATAGTTGATAGTCTCCAATCTAGTCTCTTTGTGTCGAATAGTCAACATAATGAATGCATATCTCTATTAAAAGTTATGCAATAGTAATGAAGCAAAAATATTGATACTTATCATTGTAGTAATGTATACATCACTTAGATAATACCATTAATGAGAATGATATTATATTAATGACAAAAAAACTTTATTAACCTAAACATATGATAGTTGCGCCTTGGTTGTAGACTAGCAATTTTCAGTTCTAGAGTGATAACCAGAATAAAATTGATGACCTTAAGAGGGAGCTATTCTAATATATTGCATGTCAGACCAGCTTTAAATAAATTTAACTATTTGTTGGCTATTTGGGGCTTGGCCTTCGATTACTGTTATTCAAATGCAAGATCTATGTTTTTCCTCATTCATATATAGCTTAAACAATTCATGACACAAATGTGGCAAAGTGCTATTAGTGTGTTGAGTTACTTTGACTGAACATTAAAAGACTATTCAAAATATAGTTTCAAGAAAAATAGCCAAACAAAAATTGTTTTTTCAAGATTTGTCTGAAAAATAGCCATAAAATCTATTTTAGGCTATTTTTATCCTTAAAAAATAGTTTAAAAATAGCCAAAAAATAGCCTAAAAAATGATTTTTTTTTCTCTATTTTCTTCAGAAAAATAGCCAAAAAATACATTTTATTTATATTGATTTCGCGTTTCAAATATCGATAGTTAAAATGGGTTGTTTGGCTATTTTGTTCGTACTATTCTAAAACTATTTTTATACTATTTTTATACTATTTTTTCAAATAAAAAAAAGCACAAAAATAGATTTTCGAGGACTATTTTTTGGCTACTTTTTGGCTATTTTCTTTTTCAAGCAGGGTTGTGCAGAATTCAGACCAAAACAAACAAACGAACCACTGCTAGGGCATCCAAAACCAGAACACTCATGGCAGAAGGTAGGAACAGACTTGTTCATTACGGGATTGTCCCATTAGCTTGTCTTCCACCATCGTGGTGATCAATTTTATCATTTTTGTATCGACCACATTCTTATCAGTTGTATTACTACTGTCAACAATCCCATGCTGGGTTTACTTCCCTCAAGGCCCAGAGAGATTAACTGCCCTCTCCTCCTTTAGTAGATTATGCGGTTCATTCTCTCTACTCTCTGATAATCCTCTGCTGAGACATCAGCGCCCAGGGGCTTGAGATAAGAAGTGCCAAACCTGATAAAAATGTACTGGATGCAAGCTTGAGTGCTCAAAAATCACTACCGCTCGTCAGCCCTCCAGGAGCGGTATTCAGCTAGCTATAGAATTACCTAATGTTGAAATTGAAAGAAAGAGCTACATGTTGATAGTTGACTATTTCTCCAGCTTCTTTGAAGTCAACCAGTTCAGTTCACTGACAAGTGAAAAAGTGATTGATGTTTGTAAACAACACTTTGCAAGGTACGGGATCCCAGAAACAGTTGTTTCTGATAATGGTACTCAGTACATGAGTGAACAATTCAAGGAATTTGCTCGATTGTATCAATTCAATCATCTCACCTCACTTTCCACAAAGCAACGGGAAGGCTGAAAAGACAGTTCACATTGCAAAAAGCTTGATGAAAAAAATCAAAGAAAGATGGAACTGATCCATATTTGGCATTTTGGACTATCAAAATAAGAAGTTAAATCCCTAACAGGTCAACCGTCTAACTATGATCCACTGTACAATCTAGCGGAAAAAATCGCAGAAGGGGACAAGTTAGTACTCGCGGAGAAGATCAATACTTTTTTTGGCATCAGTGTATGCAGATCTACCGCGGTTGAACCCACCGGAGAATCATGATGACAGGAACTTAGACTTTTTAAACCCTATATCTGACCATTTTATTATTCAAGTTCATCAAGTTGAAAAACAGTCTGTTGACACCAAAAAGTCTCCAGGTCCAGATCAAATCCCATCATGGATTCTTAAAGATTTTTCCCATATTTTAAGTGGTCCTATTTGTTCAATTTGTAATGCCTCTATTGCTCAAGCATATGTTCCTCCTATTTGGAAATCTGCAAACGTTGTAACCATTCCTAAAGTCAACCCACCAGCACAGGAAAACGATCTGAGACCCATCTCTTTGACCCCTGTACTTGCTAAATTGTTAGAGAATTTTATTTATAAATGGTTGTGGAATGAATATTTACCTCATATTGATAAAAGCCAATTTGGCAGTATACCTGGTTCGTCAACAGTACTAGCTCTTATAGATTTATGTCACAACTGGTATTTTTTAACTGATTCTAAAAAGCAAGCACTTCAGGTTGTATTAGTAGACTTTTCTAAAGCTTTTGATAGAATTAATCATGTAATTATAATTGATAAACTTGTTAATTTGGGTATAAATAGAGTTATTGTAAATTGGATACATGCCTTTTTATGTGATAGAAAACAGAGAGTGAAATTAGGTGATACCACATCAGAATGGTCATTCATAAATGGTGGAGTTCCTCAAGGCACAAAGCTTGGACCCCTATTGTTTATAATTATGTTAACAGATCTCCAACCAGTTTTACCTGTAGTTAAGTATGTTGATGATACCACTGTTTTAAAACCAGGTCAAAATGGACTACTCCAGGGTCTTTAAATGAGTTGATTAAATGGACTAGTGATAATTGTATGACCATTAATCAAAAGAAAACTAAACAATTGGTTATTAATTTCACAAAAAATGAGTACGATGTAAATTTGACTATGAATAATGAATCCATAGAACAAGTTCATGAAGCAAAATTATTAGGTGTCTGGATTAATGATAAACTTAATTGGGATACACAGGTCAATGATATTTATTCCAAAGCTGTAAAACGACTATTTTTATTGGTCCAACTGCGTAGGGCTGGTTTGTGTAAACAGGATTTGTGCAAATATTATACAACCTGTATTAGATCTGTTTTAGAATACGCTTGCCAGGTCTTCCATGGAGGCCTAACCAAGGAACAAAGTGATTTGCTAGAATCTGTTCAGAAACGAGCTTTACGAATAATTGATCCAGATTTAAATTATAATGACGCAATTAACGTTTTTGGTTTACAAACCCTGAAAGATCGTAGAGCAAATATGTGTCACTGTTTATTTACTCAGATGCAGAATACATCTCACAAAGTACTTAACATTTTACCAGAAAAAAGGGGGAATACTAGTAGATATGAATTACGTAACAGTAAACCTTTTCCTTTGCCAAGATGTAAAACAAACAGATTCAAAAATAGTTTTGTTCCCTGGTGTCTGTACAATTTACAATAATATAATAATCTGTCAATGTTGTGTACTTTTTCACAAACATACCATCCTTTTTAAATTTTGAAAATGCATATTTATAATCACTTAAATTTCTTTTAACCAACCACTAGTGAATGAATGTTAGATTTTTGGTATAATTCAGTATGTGAAGAAATGAGGAACGCATTTTATAACGCATTTTATAATGCATTTTATAATTACAATTTTAACTATAAGGGTAACTGTAACACAATATAGTTGTTTGAATGTAGTAGGTGTACAGTTTTTAATTATACACTTCGAAAGATCTTGGAATGACCCGACCTAAATTCATGCGTGTCTCTTTCCTTTATTTTTGTGGTAAAAAAAAATTATTTTCTCGCACGGGATGGTTCCTTTGGGTTTTTTTCTTTCTATTCTTTTTTTTCTTCCGAGTTCCCGGGCTGATCTGCCTTGTGGTCGTCCGGGTTCCCGTGGGATTGATTTTGTTTGGGTTATCTTGTCTGGTCTTTCGAGGTGTATTTGAACTTTTTAAAATGTTTGTTTGTTTTATATATAAGATTCATTTAGTCATCTAATATTATTTGCCTTTTAAATTTTTGTAATTGTGTATCATATATTTGTATATTATATTATATTGTACTTTAATTTGTATCAAGCCAACTATGTTTTATCAGTTGCAATAATAAATGAATCAAATCAAATCAACCCAATTGATGGGTTAGATGGAAGCCCAGCTCAGTTGTTGATGCATAGAAGAACAAGAACTACTCTGCCAACAGCAAGCAAATTGCTAGAACCAACAGTTCTGCCAAACATTCATGAGAAGCTGAAACTAAAACAGCAAACACAAAAGAAGCATTTTGATAGGGGTACCAAGACACTACCTATGCTCAAAGAAGGAGAGAACGTGAAAATGCGGATGCAAAACAATCTTTGGAAAGATGCAGTTGTGGTGACAAGAAGTACTTTCCTAGAGGGTACATTGTAGAGTTGGAAGGAAAACGATACCGTAGAAATAGAGTAGACTTGAGAAAGGGTACTGAAAAGAAGTCACTAGCTGACAATGCAATCATAGAGCAAAATGAAACTCCACTGTTCATGACCAGATCAGGTCAAAGATACGGACGAGTGAAATAGCTTTGTATAAGAGTAAATAAATGTACATAGATTCATGACTTGGAACGAAATGATAACGATTATTTCCTTATTATTTATGTTTGACACTCGAGTGTAAGTGCCAACACATATCATATTATGAGGTGGGGGATGCATCCCCTTCATCCCCCCCCCCCCCCCCCCCACCCGTTGTCTACGCTCCTGTATATGGACACACATGTACGGTAGTTATAGTATACAATGTCATAGGCTAGATATGGGTAGTTGCATTACGTGTAATTGGGTCCACGCCCGTAAGGGATCGCGCGCACACAGGCTCGACGCACGCCGCACCGTACAGTATTAGGTAAGTATATCGTGCATCATCGTAGATCGTAAGTATAACCTCGTAATTAGTATGTTAAACCAAAGTAAAGGCAACTAGCGGTTACTTTACATACGCACAAACATACAAACACACACATCCATGACATACGATGACTTTGATTTCTCTTTTATATCATCATCACCGTTCATTTCCTACA
>JBAMJV010009280.1:0-34687 GCA_037951105.1 Echinarachnius parma
CACAAAGATTAGGCCCATCACTCCAGGGTGAGACGTCTGATGGATGTCTGTATGATCGGGCTGATGAGCGGTGTATCAGAAAGTGGCTCAAAATACGTATTTTGGTAATTTGCCACCATGTTTAAAAATTTTGATATTCACTTGCATGATTGCATGGCGTTTGGAGCTGAACAGAAAAAAAAATGAGCCCAAACTATGAAAAAAACTTCGCAAAAAAAATATTGGTAAATAACGGACTATAAGTTATCGCGTATGAATCTGGCCTAAGACAAAGACCGTCGCGATCGATCACGGAATGATCTCCGCGTAAGAACAAGACCCGTAACCTGGTTTCAACCTCACGAACGTTTCTTTGGAAATATCGATATCAGCGCAGTTTGTTCATTGTTTTGGGGGTCATTTTTTATTCTGTTCAGCTTTCAAATGCCAATGTTATCATGTAAGTAGACTACCAAAATGGTGTTGATCACAAAAATGGCTAGTTTATAGGCCACTTTTGAAGGCAGTGGCTCACCAGCTGCTGGCGACTGGTCCGGGCTGAGTTTCTGTGAACGTCGTGTGGCGCGATGCTGACAAACGATCGGATTTCCTAGCCCAATTCCTTCGGAAAAAAATATTTTCTTGCGAAAACTGAGTTAAATCTGAATAGTCTGTAACTATTTTTCTGTAAAGATTAATATTGTACTTGCCTCAAAGCTGTCCAAATATTAGTTATATTATTGCATATAAAACAAGGAAAGATAGTCTACAACGCTGCATTTTTTCAGAGCATATTGGGCAATATTATTTGTGGTTCCGAGATCCGAGGACGATCCGAGAATCCCCGTTAGCGTTTTGAATTCTACCGTTCCAAGAACGAGCCGGGATTTTTTCTTTACCTAACAGCATTAGTCCTAGGGCTACAGAATTGGAGATAGACACTGCCTTATGTATAGCCTTTAATATAGGTACTGCGTAATGTAACAAAACAAAATTTCTTTTATTGGACAAAAAAATGAACTTGACTTGAACTTATATGTGCCTCAAGTTGGCACGTAAAGGACATTACCTTTTACTTTAAGTTAACATATGAATGTTGTGAAGGAGGAACTTACCTGGGCTTTGTTGTGTGCGAATGGGTCCAGCGCCAGCGCTGGTCACGACTACCACTGCTTCTGTGTGGACACAAGCTCCACCAGGTTCACAGGCTCCAGTATTGTTGTACCAGGGTCGTCTTGGGAGTAGTTTCACCGGAGTTGATTTAACAGTAGTTGTAGTGGGAGAACCGTTGTGGTGGCAATAGTGGTTGTGGTTGGAGGTCGAGTGGTGGTAGGCTCGGAGTTGTGGTCGTGTTGATGCCATTGCTCCCGTCTGTGGATCACACGGTTGGACTTCCCGCAGTCGCATTGTTTGGCATCCCACGCTCGTAGGTGCCAAAGGGGCAGGGGTCCTGACACGACACCCCCTGCCAGCCCGCTGAACAGGTGGCGCGGGTCCTGTCAGAGGGTGTTACAGGTGCCGTCATTGTACACAGTGGGACAGTGGTCGGTGCAGTTCCTTGCGTGGGAGGCTCGGTATACAGAGGCTACAATCATATGGGCGATGTACCCTAAGGGACACGATACATAAACCCTGGAATGGACAAACAGTCCCCTCCATTCATGGCAGCAGGGTCACAGTGGTTCACACCCACGCATACTGGTGCAGGGACGGGCGGCACAATCCACAGTTGTATGTCACTTCAATACCCCGGTTGACTAGACAAGTGTTTGTAATCACGTCACAATATCCACTGTTCTGACACTCTGACGGACAGTGCTCTATTGCGCGCGTGGGTGGGTGCGTCGGATCCACACAACCGACCAATCAATCGCCTACGTAGCCGTCCGGGCAGCTTACACCGCGTGCTGTTTCACTACGTACACAGTCCCTACCCGCCCCGGCACACCCGTGTGTGACAGACGCCTGCATGCAGCCATCGGACACCCTCACGGATCGCAGAAACTGCATGTTGTGCCACAGTGTCCAAATCCGTGCGGGCAGGAGCAAGCGCCCGTCCTGCGTATCCGCAGTAGGAGTTGACCGCAGCTGTGGTCGCAGTGTTCCCCGCACCCGCTGGGATGCAAGTGACGGGTAGCAGATGGGAGCAGTAGCTACCCTGGTACCCATCCCTGCAGGCACACGTCCTGGTGACCCCCAGGGTCCGCACCTGCCATTGTTCTCGCAGGGCTGGTTTCGGGCACAGGGTGAAGGTGGCAGTTGGACAGGGACGTTGTGATTTTCACAGAGGTTGCTAGTCCTTACCGGAGTAACCCCTCCTTGGCACATGACACACCCCTGATGGTCCTGCCCGGCATGACTCGAGGGGTAGCAGTAGGGGGCTACATGTCACCACTTAGTCAGGCACTTGCGTTGACATCGAGGGACAAGGGTCTGGGTGCAGTCTGGACCGGGTGTAGCCAGGCAGACAGCGACAGTGCTTTGGTGGTCTGAGAAACACTCTGCATTGGGGACACAGTGGCACTCAGACCTGTAGGATAAACACATACATAACTATGTTGCATCAAATTACTAAATATAACTCAGAGGGCATGTTATATGTATATATCTGTACTTGAACTAGATTTATACCTCCCTTCTTCCAATATCCTCATAAAACTGTTGGGATACTGTATTTTACTCTATAGGGTTGCAAAATCTAGGGAACAGATTTAATACAAGTCATGTAAACATTTATATCTTTTTTTCTTCTTGCAGTGAACAGAAATACTACACCAATTATAAAGTTTCCATTGCCCAACATTCAATTTGTACTTTCCCCTGGCAATTCTGGCAAGTAGCTAGTATAAAAGTGTAAAAATTATGATGTCTTGGCACTCTCTACAAAAGCGTGCCCACGACTTCGCATGCATGACTAAAAGAACCGATGCTCTATGCAAATAGTATAGAGCATCGGTTCTTGCAGTCAATGAATACCATTAAGTCGGGGCATGCTGTGGTAGAGGATGCTGATGTTTTATTACCTTCTTCGGGCCATCTACATCTGAGGCCCTGCTGGTACAATGCTGTGGCACATCAAGGCCGCTCCATCAGCGCTAGAGAAGGAGGAAATTTTAATTTTAAATCATCAGTATGACTTTACAAAAGGAGAGAGAGAGAGAGGGTGTTTTTTTAAATGACTTACTAATTAAATATCAAATCCTTTAATGACTATAAATAGAAAAAGGTTGAGGAAATCTAGGTCATACCCCAATCTGTACATAGATTTCCTTATAAGAGATACTGTATACAACCTTGTAATGTTAGTAATATTGCATTGACAGACTTTTCCAACTATCTATAAATAAAAGCAACTATGAATAGTTGTGGATTACCAAAATATTATACAAATTTGACGTTTTTATTATAACTACATGTCAATTAGACATATCACATGCGATGCGGCATACTTACAGGTTGGCCAAAGCACACACCAGTGTACAGACCAGCAGAAGGCAGCCTGATGGTTCTAGATTTAGCCCTGCATACTGCCCGGTCTACTTCCTTCTGGTCTCAGGCTTGGCTAACTGTATCCAGGGACGTTGACGCTCATCGTGCTACGCCATCTACAATAGGACAGAAAATAAAGGGGTTGATTTAATTGTATTATACTGCAGGTTACAATTTTTGCTAACAAATTCATGCATCAATTCTGAAACCCTATCAATTGTAGTATATAGCCCTGCCATACTGCCCCATCTGCTTCTTGTCTAGTCTCCAGGCTGGGCTAACGTTATCCAGGGACATTGACGCTCATCGTGCTAGGCCATCTACAAGAGACAAACAAAGAAGAAAGATTTGGTTTACTTGATTATTTGGTTACAGTTTTGCTAGACAATTCAACTATGAAATCCTATTATATCTCAATTGTGGTATATAAGTGGCCTGAGATCTGCCCAGTCGGCTTCTGTCTGGTCTCAGCTTGGCTAGCTGTATCCAAGGACGCTCATCGTGTTAGGCCATCTACAAAAGAAAGGAAAGAGTAAATAAATGAATAGGGGATTGGTGCATTATTATCATTTGGTTAGTTTTTGCAAGTAACAAATTTATAATCAACTATACCATTCCTATTTATATCTTGCTTGTGAAACAAAATTTGAAATAATATAGAACTGAAGATTTGGCATCATATCACATCACATCACATCACATATAGAAGGTTCTAGCCTACAAAATGGCATGCAGAACTCAATTTAGCCGATAATATATTCCTCCTCACTCTACTCGACAATATTCTCTCACATACTTCTCAACGATAGGTTTATGTACATTACATTAGAAATATCAGACACTATGTTTAAATAGGGTCATCGTGTTAAACAACATTAACTTAAATTGCATCACGTCTGACATATTTGAGTAACGCAAACTTATCTTAAAGACATGAAGTAGCAACTACATTACCTTTTGTTTAAAAGGTTCACTGCTTAAATCTGATTCTTGAGATCCATCCAATTTCATGTATCCCATTGAAATCATTTGCATTGATAAAAAAAACACCAGTCGGAATCACAAAAAAGTCTTCAAATCAAATTATTGTTAGCACTTCACACATCTACACTAAAGAAAGAATGCAACCAAGTGTGCAGACCATACAATATTATCAGTTAGAAGAAGAATACATGTTCTTTCCTACACACTCTACAAGGCGTAGTGCTATATATACTACTTGGTGTTCAGTTACTCAGGCACAACTCTAGACAGAGCACGAAGAATGGAGGTAAATATTTACTCAACACTTTTTTCGTTTTTTCCGCTGAAAACTTTGAGCTCACCCCTTTGCTATCCTGCATAGAAATGTACATTACATGCACACAATACTGATCGGAACTAAACTTGGCATAACGTTGACAAGGGTAAAATTTGGATATCTTTAGATACCTAGGTATGTTGGGCTGACATAATTTTGTTTAAATCAAATAATCAACTTCCAAAGCAGATGCATGATTTCAATATCAAGTTCCAGTGTAAAAATAACATTAGGGACATATGGGATTTAGCCTGCAAAATGTCAACAGACCCCCTGAAATATCATTAAAAAGACACATGAATTCTGAAGATACCAATTGAATGTAATTTTCAAAAATGCTTTTTTGATGAAGGCTGACTCATAAATTAGCCCACAAAAAAATTGTTATTTTTCTCTGAACAATACCTTGGAATTCAAATATATAAGTTTCATAAATTACATGATATCAACTTCCCTATAAAATGGGCGATCAATTTTATAAATCATTTTGCACTTCGGAGGTCTCAGGTTCGATTCCCGGCGAAGGCCTATTTTTCTTGCTCATTTTCAATCATATAATTATTAAACAGGATGTCGGTGTGCAAGATGTGTGAAGCGCACACTTTCCAATCATGGGATCCTGATGGAGTTCAAAATCAGTGTATTGCCCATTACATTTGTCCTTCAGCAAGACAATTATTAAATCCACCATCGCTGCACTCTACCCAGGTGTATTTAAGCGTGCATAGAGAAAATATAAATAGATTATTATGTGCTTAATAAGAAATTATTATAATTATCATCATAATTACTATTAATAAAGGGGACCCAGTATAGGAGGTGAAAGCCTCAATTACATATAGGATCTTCTCAATTGTTGTCTGAAAACTAATAAATCTAAACATAATGCAAGCCTCCACACTAACTTTTTCTCTACTGGCCCGTTCGGGCAAGTAAAATCATAAATGTTCACATTTACTTGCCCAAACAGACAATTTACTTACCCCTTACTTCTAGATCTGATTTTCATGTAACGAACTACATTCCATTCTCGTAGTTGAAGAGAAATTCAAAGTTGCCCGATCGGGCAAGCAAACTAGACCATTTATTAAATTTTACTGGCCCGACATCAATTTTTACTTGCCCCGGCAAGCGGGCAAGTGCTAGTGTCGAGCCCTGCATAATCTATTATATTAATACGGTAAGCTTCAACCCCCAAAATGGTTCCCACTTGAGATATCCTCACCCCGAGGATTCGGCGACTTCCGACCGTCGCGATCGAAGGTTATACGTTTTGCGGAGGACAATAAGGCATTCCCGAGTCGCTCCCGCCCCGTGGTCGTCCTCCAGATCGAAGAAAGGGAAAGTCAGCAATGTCAATTGCCTGTTTAAGACGCCGAGCATTGACTAACGATTTATCGCCGTAAAAGTATTTTGTAAGAATATAAATTTGGAGTAGATAAAACAAATATTATCGAGAAACTATTTTAGATATAACACGTTGCGAAACTACCCAGGTTTTGATAAATATCAATATTTATATTACGCGGATGGTATGGTAATGATCGCTATTGCCGATTGGCATCGTGTTTGTAAGTGCATGGACGACAAAATGCGACAACTTCAATTTAGCTGCGGTTATACAACGCGCGATGGCTGTACAAGCCGTGTATACACGTCGCGCAGTCATCTAATTACCCCACCGAACCGTAGTTTATTTGCATAGCTCACTGACCTGCTGACCATCGTCTCTATTCGCCCTACCGTACACGATACTATAATTGCGCCAGCTTGTGGTAAGATGTATTAAGTTAGCCACGAAGCTAGCATGCAGTACCAGAAGAGACGCCGACGGGGTGGGGTGGGGGTGGGGGTAGAATGGACGGGAGGGTATCTGCTCATTATGCATTGCATGTATAAACGGCTATCATCGGGTTTCACAAGAGTATGAACAAAATGTATACGCGGGAGAACTTAGTTGGATATGAATTGTGTAGGGGACACGACGGTTATGTGTCAATGCAGGCAATTGAAGACACGGGGGGGGGGGGGGTGGGGGGCGGGGGGGCAGCGGCGAAGCTAGCAAGAACACGAACATAGTGTACTGTATATCTAATTTGATACAAGCGGAACAAATTATCGGGGGTGGGGGTAGAATGGATGGGGGAAGTATCTGCTCATGTAGTATGCAAATGAATTCCTTCAAGGGAAAATACATGTATCATGATCATCGGGTTTAACAAAAATATGAACAACGTCAACGGTATCTGCGGGAGAACTTAGTTTATATTAAATGTGTAGGAGGACACGACGTGGTTATTTGTCATACAGGCAATTGGAGCCCGCGGGGTGGGGGGGACGGGGAGGGGGGAGGGGTGGGGGGAGGGGGGAGCGGCGAAGCTACTTTATTAGCAAGAACACATACATAGTGTATTGTATCTATTTTAATACAAGCGGAAACAAATTATGGATCATATGAAATATGGGGATAACTAAATAACTTTGCGTGGATACTAAATCATCATGGTTTTGTTATACATTGGCCGAATGTATCGTTGGACGGGCCCCGACGGTTGTGGGGGGCGGGATTGAGTCGCCCGAGTCTATTTGTCATACTATTTAATGATGACTGTGGGATATTTAGTAAAGTTTTAAAGTGGTGTATGTCATCATCGTCTTTCTCTTACAAAAACCCGCGATTCCGCGGGTACAGCTAGTGTACATAAATAATATGACAAACAAACACATAGCAAGTATAGTAAAGGAGAGAAGAATGATAGCATTTATACCAGCTTCAAAGGATAGACCAAAAACAGAATTTTACGAGGAAATTGTAGAGTAGTTGAAATACAAGCCTGAGAACTAGCTAGTTGAAAGTCAGACATTTCTGAGGGAGACCCAGTCAAGGGTCACAGATAATGGGGGAAATTCTCAGATCAAAAGATGTCAGTGAAATCTGAGCTCTATTCTAAACAGGCAGCTTACTTGTGGCAAAGCAGGGATCAGGGGATATTGCCCCCCCCCCCCCCCCCTCCTCACCACCCTTCCAGAGACAGAAAAAGACCACAAATTCATGTTTTCCGGTTTATTCTGGACCAGCTTTTAAAGAAATAATGCCCCTCTTTGCCCCCCCCCCCCCCCCCCCCCCCTTGATTGCCCTTACAAATTGGATTGTGGACCCTTTGCCCGTGGTTGCCCTATCTGGTTAGCAATTGGGTCACACCATGTTGGAGAACACCTCTTTGCCCCCCCCCCCCCCCCCCCCCCCCCCCCACCCTCCCTTTATTGCCCTAGCTACAAATTGGATTGTGGACCCTTCGCCCGTGGTTGCCCCTATCTGGTTCTAAGACACTGGTCATGCCACTGGAGAACAGACTAACAGAGATGTAGAAACATCTCTAGGTCAAGACTTTATGGACAGCAGCAGGACTCTGAAACTGACACTCAAACACAAATATGAGGTCAGCTATAAATACAAAGATTTGTATTCCCTGGGACAATACTGATAGTACATCAGAAGAGGAAAGGGTCAGGATAGAATGAGTTGAAATGAGGAATGGTCAACAATACACACAAATTAAAATTGTACAGAAGAAAGAGAAAAAAATCAATGTTGTTGTTGTTCTTTTAGTTATGCTGACCCACTTGTAAGAAATACTGCCCCGCTTATAAGATTTTCCCCTCTTATTGCCCCCCTGTATTGCCCCTTACAAACTGGTTTGCCCCCATCTACATGTAGCATAGACACTGACTACTGTATGCTATCAGAACAGAGATGTTGAAACATCTCAAGTTCAAGACTTTTATGAACAGCAGCAGACTCTGAAACTGACACTCAACACAAATATGAGGTCAGCTTACAAAGAATTCCAATTCCCAGTATAATACTGATAGTACATCACATGGAAAGAAAGGAGTGGGACATTACCAGTTGAACTTGAAATGCAGAATGGTAGACAAAACACACATACATGTATGTATCTGTATTGCCAATTATTTTCTAGAAACATTATGCTGTTGTCAATAACTATCACAATGCAACAATGCTACAAATTTAGAAAGACAATAGTCTATGTCTAGACACTTATCAAGGGGCACAAACAAACACATTTTCTTAGATCTTGATGATAGATAATGAAACCTTTATGCTAAGAAAAATGAACTTTGTTGGCAACTGTCAACAGTCGCTGATCAGATGGGGCACAACAAACTTAGTTTCATTTTTGATAATGATGTTATTTCTCCCCCCAAAAAAAAACAACAACAAACAAACAAACAAACAAACACACAAACAAACAAACAACAATAACAAACAAACAAAACAAAACAGAACATATGAAATGCTTTATTTCATAACTTTGTTAGTTTGTTGACAACTGAGTACATGATAAACACATCACTCTAGTCCATAATGTACATTTCAAGTGTATACCCTGTACATGGGTTATACACTGTATCCACTGTATACACTGTATCATTTGATTCATGATTATGTTGAAAAAATAGTTCTATTCTCTGTAGTAAATATGGATTTGTATAAATATTTTGTTCTGTGAAAATGAAATAAATAAACTGAAACTGAAACTGAAACATGGCACATTATAATACACACAAATAAACTCACTTACATTTATCTTGATAATGATAGATAAAGGAACTTTTCTTGTTTCCAACAAACATCAACTTTGTTGACAACTTAAGAACATGATTGATATCACTCTTGAAAGTACATATTGTACATTTCAACTTTTCAAGTGTATTTCCAGAACATCAGACAAAGATCAGACAGTCACTCACACGAAGAACCCATGCATGGGCCAAATTAGGCCAGCAATTGACGCAAACGGGGTACAACAGAGGCACAATTCACCCCCTCAAAGAACCAGCCACTCACGGGACGGGGACAACAACCCCACAGAAGTCGGAAGCCGTTGACAAATAACCAAAGAACAGCTATTGATCTCTTTCTGGTTTCGGTGGACACACTGAAAGCCCATCTTAAGAAGCAATTTAATCACCTCTTTAGAAACATATTGAGAGGTATGGTAAGCCGTCAGATGCAGTAAGAACGCAAAATATCAGCGATACTTCTTAAAAGTACTGACAATAACAAAAAGTTGCAATTTTTGTTGTAATTTGAGTAAACATGTATGTATGTACATCCATAGACTTACATCTAACATTTGATGAACACATAACTTAATAACTGATGACAAATCTCCACAAAAGTCAGAAGCCGTGACAAATATTAACCAAAGACAAAGTATTGATCTTTTTCTGGCTACTTGAACACACTGAAAGCCCATCTTAAGAAGCAATTTAATCAAGATTTAGAAACACATATCGAGAGGCATGGTAAGTTACCAGTAAGAACTCAAAATATCAGCGATACTTCTCAAAAGTACTCAAGACAATAACAGAAAGTTACAATTTTGTATCAGGTAAACATGTAATACATGAACTAACTTTTGATGAACACATATTTTTTAATACTGATGACAAATCCCCACAAAAATCAGCAGCCATGACAAATAACCATTATAGAACAAGTATTGATCTCTTTCTGGTTAGTTGAACACACCGAAAGCCCATCTTAAGTTCTAGCAATTTAATCACTCTTCAGAAACATATTGAGAAGTGATGTCACCATATATAATAAAGTCCACTTATCGGTGACACTTCTCAGACGAGAACAGAACGTTACGATTTGTATGTATGATATAACTTTTTATTGACACATAAATGATGACAATTCTGGCTGCTGGCACAGATTCCACAAAAGTCAGAAAACATTCATGGACAAATAACCAAAGAACCAGTATTGATCTCTTTCTGGTTCAAAATCCTATACTAAGAAGCATTGCAAGCATGCACCCATAGGTAACATTTCTTACACAAGAAGATCACAACAAAAATAAATTGTAAGTTTTGAGACATTCTGTCACACAATGACAACACAAGCCCAAATTTCCAAAAAACAGGTATTGATATCTTTCTGGCTACACTAACACAATGTAAGCCTATCTTTAAAATAAGATACATTATAAACTATTACAAGTAACTTAAGAACCAAACATTTCTAACAGAAAAACATTTTTTCAATGCATATCATGACAAATAACTGAAAACAAGTATAAGAGTTTTATTCCATGCTTTGCTGTTTATCTGAAACATATTAAAACATTGCAAATCTCAACCAAAAACATGATTACTAAAAAACTCCATGACCACAATGAACTTTCAGTTTACAAAGTTCATGTTTACACACCCAACCACAAATACTTAAACAGAAATCAAATAGAACGGAAATCAAATAGAACCAGAATCTTGCATAATACATGTATGTACATTAGCTCAATGTGGTACTTCCGTCAATTTAATGACAGGTGAAAACAAACATACAAGAAAACTTACCAAATTTGGGATCCAAAGTATAAGTATATTATATGCACGCAAAATACAATGGCCGGATATGGTATTTCAATCAATTTAATGACAGGTGAAAATGAACATACAAGAAAACTCACCAAAAGAATTGTGATCCACGACTGGTTTTATACCGTATTACACAATGATGTAAAATATCCTTCCATGGTACATCTATAGCTATGCCGTGAATGTATGCAAGAAAACTCTCTAACATTGGGATCCACAAAGTCCTGGTTGTTATACCATGTTACACGATGATGTAAATTATCCTGTCACACAAGAAAACTCTTCAACATCGTGATTCACACAAAGTTCTGGTCTTTATTCCGTATTACATTTACACGATGATGTAAAATATCCTTACTTGTAGTTGTATAAACGTACATAGTTATGTCGCGCTTGTACACAGAACACCTCAGCCAATTTGTTCTGCCCGCAATCCAGAGAGCCCACATAATAACATACAAAACACAAAACCAGTGTGATTCTCCAATCTCCCCTTTTCCTCATGCCCCGAGGCTCTGGGTAGTCCGTGGTAAAGAGGAGGAAAAATATGAGACTTTTTCAATAACCCGAGTGCACTCAGACTCACCGAAGTGCTCGGGCAGACAATAGACATGCTCCGCTCACTCTATTCAGTCTTATTCAGTCTTATTCAGACAGGCGATGTCGAAGGATAATAGTTCAAAAGGAGTCCCCATTGGTTGCGCTAGCTTGCATTCACAACCCATGTGTGTGTGTGTGTAGCTTGAATGGTTAAAGGGATTTAGTAACTGAATTTGTCCAAATCGACCAAAAATAATTTGGCAATTTATAGTCATTCTCGTATTCCTTACTCTCTCTGTCTTTTTACTAAAAGGAAATTGTTAATGTTTCAAATATATCCTTCATTAACCCATTCAGGACTGAATGCTTTTGCTATAACATACCATAGATGTAGACCCAACCCTGAGTAGTTTCAGGACCAGTCCTGAACAGGTTAACGAGTTATTTATAATTTCAAAGTATCACAGGAAAACTTTCAACTATCCTATGGCAATGAGTGATTCCACACTCCTCATCCATATAATGATTATGAACCATCCAGCCCACACACCAATCAGTTCTCATAGCCAAGGCTCGACATTAGCAGCACTTGCCCACTTGCCCGGGCAAGTAACATTTAACAAATGGATTAGTTTGGTTGCCTGATCGGGCAAATAAATCATTGGTCAACGACACAAGAAAAATGTATTTCCTTTAATACATGTAGGTAAATCTCATCAAGATGTAGAGCAGGCAAGTACATTTTCTGTTCAGGAAAGTAAAATCTGACAATATATGATTTCACTTGCCCGAATGGGCCAGTGAGGAAAAAAGTTAGTGTAGACGCTTGTCATAGCAAATCACATAACCCACCCTGTCCTGTCGGTATTAAAGTTGCAACAAAGTTAACCATTCCCTTTAAAAAGCTATTACATTTTCCAGCTACCTCGCAATTCGCAAAGGACACAGAGTTCCTGCCTTGAAGAGATTGCTTTCTTATTAACCCAAAACCTTGGTCTACGGCCAATTTAATAATGCATTGTCGTCCTATGATCCTATCTGGATCATTTGATGATCCTTAGAAATTTCTTGTATCCATTTATCATTAAATACTGATATGAAAAATATGAATAGAGAAGATCGGAATTGGATTCTCAATTATTTCTTGATAATAATTTGGTTTGTTGTCCTCGCTCGGATGTTTGATCATCCTTCAAACATATTTCTTTTTCATCAAAATACACGTACATATGAAATATGAATTATCGGACTTTAATAATGTGCTGATACTGGAATTTAATTTTTGCAAATATCGGAAGCTACGCACTTGTACGCAGGCAATAATCTTATCTGTCTGATGCTTCCGAAACATGTCTGACTAGCAAATGAAAAGCGCTAGCTTCATAATATTTTGCAGGTCACACGAAAGCCATGCATGTTGGCAATCTTTTCACCAGATTGCCACATACTTCAAAACAATCATTTGCATTTCCAAATATATTGCCTCTTTGTCTGAAAAAGACACTCATGTAACCAAAATGAAAAGACATAATTTGGATCATGACTAATGTACAATAACATGTTCTTCAAAAAAGGACTTCGAACCAATAAACCTTATATTATTACAGTACTGTATCCTGTTTTGGGACACAATTGGATTTAATTAGACTTTGACATTTTGGTTATGTACATCAGATTATCAAAAAGAGTTATGGCACTCTGAACTCAATCCAATATGGGAATTGGGTAAACAAAATTAGCATGTCAGCTCCAGATCGATCTTCAGATGGTATTAGGGTATTTGAGAGTGAGACATGAATATTTTGCAATTTTTATAATTGATCATATCATATTTTTAATGAAATATACTACATTCAAGATCAAATGGAGTTGGGATGGAAAACATCCCCCCCCCCCCCCCCCCGCCCCGGCCCTAGCCCCAAAGTGGAAATTCTAATATGGTAAATGTTTTGTTTTTCTTCAGATTTCAGATAGGTTTCGTTAAAGGCAACGTAACCCTCCTTTCTTGGTTTCTCATTCAAGTGAGCATGTTTGCTAACATATCAGTGGTCACACTTGGGGGGTGTTTCACAAAGATCCTAAGTTAAACTTACATGTAACTCTATTAGTTGGACTTAAAAAGTATGGAAAGCCATATTAGTTTCTTTGAACAAAATTGTCAAAGTACTTTTAAAAGGCATAAAATGTTGTTTCAAATCATTAATGTTTTTCTATTATCATGGAGATTTCATGTCCTTCATGTACAATTTATGAAAAGTCTAAAATACTTGCATTTTTGCTTAAATTGAATATATTTTAATCCAAGGCTACAAAATGGCTTACCATACGTTTTAAGTCCAACTTAGAGTTAAGTTCAACTTAGGATCTTTGTGAAATACCCCCTGGCCCCATTGCAGTAAGAAATCTATGCAATCAATTGTAAAGTTGTTAAAATCAAATTTCTGGAATAGGTGACAGACCTTCCCACCCCCCCCCCCCCCCCCCCCCCACATCATCCACTTGGTTTTGATTTTGGATCTTTGAATAGCTGAAAATCTGAAAGCTAGCGGGGGCTCCACCCCATGGACCCCAGCCAAAGGCCCCAAGGCAGGCCCAAAAATGGATTGTGGGCTACCTACATATTAATGTATGAACAGTGCCTGCATGGCATGGGTTGAGATCAAATAAAATGTTCTGTTGATACATGTAGGTTTGAGGGCTACACATGTACCGACACTCCTAGAGGGTGCCTGGGTCGAGATTAAATCCAAACAGGATGATCTCTCGGAGATTATCCCTCAACCATACATCCTGCATGAACGGGAGGCAAAACAGCCTCCAGAAACGGGTTCCCAGTATCAATACCACACCCCCATTCTCTTCCTGCGAAAAACATTTAAAGCTTATTTATGTGGAAGTTTTTAAAGCTAATGTGGATTTCTTGCAGTTCAGACTTTCATTCTGATCAATAGAAATGTTTTTATTACAAATGCTTTAGCAATGTTGCTGCGAATAACATAACATTCTCGAAGCAATAACAGTTGCACTGTAATAAAACAAAAAAGTTCACTATGCTCACACAGAAGGGGTCATATGGGACTGTGTAAAATGTCTGCAAATTGTCAAAGGCCAAAGATCTTTCCAATTTTTTTTACAGAATAATATTTCCTGAATGCTAACATATTTTTACAAAACACACTATGGCACATGAGCTATCTAATATCTAGTTTTAAACAAGTCACAAACGAAAAGGAGACAAATCATGACAATCAGGTTTATTGAGATTAGCAAAAACCAGTACATGAGATTCCCTTTAACTCTCAAGACCTTTCAGTTTTGTGATATTTGTTACACCAAGTAATGCTTACATTCAGCAACATGGTGTACAATCTACATCACGTATCATTATCACCTTACAGGGGTGTGTGCCAAAGTGAAATTCCGCAAGATTTCCTCCTTCACTTCTGGTTCACTTTTCTTGAATGGGAACTGAAATATATACACCTAATACATTTTCTAAAGGCTTCTATAAAATAAAAAAAATTGCTGATCATGATGTATTTGATTCTTTCTTGGTAAACAACTTTTTGGCGAACACAGTTAATTGAAAATATGATGAAAGTTCCACCACAAATTCATCAAATCAAATCTAATTTGGGGGTTAGATTAGAAGTAAACATCATGTCTTGAAATTAAAGTTTCACTTTAAAATCTAGTTTGTTTTGATTTGTTGTACATTATTTATGCTGCCCGGAAATGTTTTCACTTTCGTATCAGCACAATGCAAAACCATAATTAAAATCATTTAGGAAGCATGAATGTAACCTTGTTACCATGAATGATTTTTTAAGTAATTGTCATATTCAAGTATCCTCAGAAGGCTCTTAAAATTGGGGGGGGGGGGGGGGGAAGGGGGGTCCAAATTTATCTTTTCGAAGGCTCCCTTTCAAGCTCGCCTTCCTTAAAAATAAAATAGCATTCTGCAATGTATTAAGCATTGCAAACTTACAGGGACTCTTATACAGGGTGGCCCAGAAATAACGGAACGGGGTGCTTGCAATAATGAAGACACATGATGCCCGTCATAGCAACTAGTAACGTTCAATCACCGAGATCGGTGCGTTCAATGCGTGCGCCATTGTTAGTACCCCTTCTTCTCTATACACAGCTGAACGCACACTCACAATGGCGCACGGTTGATCGTTACTCGATGCAGTATGGCGGGCATCATGAGTCTTTAGTATGGCAAGTACCCCGTTCCGTTATTTGTGGGCCACCCTGTATATGTTTTTTTTTTTGGGGGGGGGGGGAAGGGGGTTGGGAGGGGGCTTTAAATTGCCCAAGCTCCCATGCATTTTTTCACTGCTACAGATTTACAGACTTTCCTGCACATCGATCGCTCTACCACACACACGGCTCATGCAGGCAGCCCCCCCCCCCCCCCCCCCCCTGCAAACCATCAACCATGGGAACAAAAATCTGACCCAAATATCCCAAGAATGGGTGAGGAATTGTTATGCCAACAAAATATCACTCTTTGACCCTAGACTACAGGCTATACAGCTCCAGCCCACTCCTGTGGGATCCCCCACAGTCTCCCGTCAAGACAGTGTCAAGTACAAAGGTGACTTCTCCACGGCTGCATATTTTCCCAGGAAAATGTGACATAAAAATAGATATGCATGGTGAAGTGTTTGTTAAATCTGATGTCTGAAGTATTATTCGTGATCAAAAGAGCAAATATGACATTCTGTGATTTATGTTTTATATTTGTAAACAATGTTGTTTGTTAAATAAATTTCATATCATTTCATATGTGACATACAAATAGATATGGTGAAGTGTTTGTGAAATTGGATGTCTGAAGTATTATTATTCATGATCAAACGAGCAAATATGACATTCTGTGATGTATGATATATATTTGTAAACAATTTTGTTGTTTGTTAAATAAATTTCATTTCATTTTATACTGCTCTAAGTTTGACTGCAATGTCCTTCTTAAAATATGTCCTTCTTAAAATGAAAACAGTTCTGTCTCATCAAGTTCATGGCTACATATTTCCCAGGAAAAAGTACATAACAAAATATTGGGAATATCCTTAACAGGATGTCACAACTTTAAAGTATGATTTCCTAATTTTATAAGAAATTGTAATCTTCATTAGGATCTGACTGTGCATTACTTATAGTGTATTTGGAATCAACAATATTCAGTCCATGCGTGCATGATTGCATCCCAAACAATTATGTCAAAAATCATAATATTTGCAGCAGATTTGTAATATATTTGGAGACATATGAAATAATGTAAGCACCAACAATATGCGTGCAGGAATTGTTACTTACATTATTTACTCTTCCATAAGTGTTGCATAAAACAACAAGGAGGATACCAATTACAAGAAACCACAGAAATCAAATTCCCACATGTGTCAAATTTCTGTAAAATTATGAATTAAGATGTTGGCCTCCGCAAAAACAAAAACAAATTGTTGATGACTATCAATTCATAATTTCTAAGTAGAGGAGATTTATTGCTTCATAGTCTATAGAGTATAGACAATCATTTCCTGCAATGACTAGATATAACTTCTTCCTGGATATCATGTACAACCAAAACAATACCATGAAAGATATCTTGCCTCTTGGTGTAGTCGCCTGGCTGAATTGCTTCCTTTAATGCGATTCTTAAAATAGCAAATATGGTTTATGTAAAAATAACATTTCTTGGGAAATCCTTGGGGGTGCCAAATTATGGTTCGATTCCATTCCCTCTATCCCCACCTCTCTATCGCTAGGCACTCACATCTAGAACTTTGTACAACAATAGCCTGTAATATGCACACACTTTATTTTATTCTCAAAATAAATGAAAACATATACAGTCAAACCTGTCTTAGCGGCCACCTGTCTATAGCAGCCAACCTGCCTATAGTGGCCACTCAAAGTGATCCCTTGCAGAAAAAAACAGTGTAATTGAACCTGTCTATAGAGGTCACCTGTCTACAGTGGCCACATTTCTTGTCTCCCTTGGGTGGCCACTATAGTCATAGACGGGTTTGACAAATCTATTGGAAAAAGAAATACAAAAAAGTACAAACATGTCTCATATGAACCAGGAATCAATAATGAACAATGACTGAGCAAAAGGTCTTAAATATGCACTCACTCTATGTTATTCTCAAAACAAACACACATATTTTTAAAACAAAAAAGGAAAAAGCAGCCATAAACAAAAATACAATTTGATGCAGCCATCAATATCCAAGATGAGAGTCAAAAGACCAAACAACAATGGAACATTAAGTCTAAAATATGACACACAAGAAACAAATAAAGATTTTGTTAGTATCAAAAGCTTCTATAAAGCCCCTCACAGACTCGCAATTTACTACACAGGCAAGTTTTTGGTAGATTTAGCATTTTTTAGCAGAATATGAATAAATACAAAATACTGAACAGAAGAGGAATGACCTTTAACAATAAACAATACGATTACTGTCTCAGCAGGAACTCGGTTCCAAATTGGTTCCAGTGATAAACAATGAATGAACAAAACATATAAATGCCCACACACTTTCTTTTTAGTACAATAAATGAATATACAGAATACAAACAAAACAGCGCAGAAAAGGTATTTCACCAAAAGAAAATAGAATTACTTTCTCAGCAGGAACTGGGTTCCAAATATCAACCTCCAGGAAGAAACTGGACAATGAATGATGCAAGGTAATACCTGGGGATTATGAGTCATGCCTTCTTAGAAAGGATGCAAATAATATTTGGAAGTTAAAAAAATAAAACATAAACCTCTTTCGAAGTAATTCTAACTCTTATTCTCTTCTTTTTCTTCTTTCTCTTCTTGTAATATACCAAAATTCATCAAAATCAACATTGACTTCCCCACCCCCTCCAAAGGGAATTTAAAAGAAGAGGATGAACATTGTAGAATAAATACAGTTTGCCCTGAAATATCATAATATATTTCATTACTCCCATTAACCTCACAAACAACTATACATTTTAACTATAAATGTATAGTGACCATGGACGCCTCAGGACTCAGTCTCTGAAGTGACCTTTCAATGAAAAAAATCTCAAATGATGCATCAAAATGATAATTTCTAGGAAGTTAATTCATTAGCAAGAAAATTGCAGGCAATTAGTACCAATTTTGAGCTATTACAATACAGGGGAGCTTGGGAACATGTGATTAGTGTGATAGGTTGATAACTCATACCACGTACCACGCTTCAATTTCTTCAAATTTCCTCCAGAGGTAGAAGACTATCTAGTGGGAAATCATCAGGGGTGGTTGTTGTTGCCATCAGGGGTGGGAACCACAACTTACTAGTCTCGCTTGCAGGCTGCCTGCTTTTACATTGTTATAATGATGGGAAACAACCGGTGAAAACAATCAACAGGGGCTCACGGTCGAATTAGCCACCAAAATGCCAAAAAGAGCCTCCGAAAATCATAAAAAAGCCCCTGTAATATGCATATAGTGTTCAATGCAAAAACAATGTAGGCAAGCTTGAGAAGTAGCCCCTGAAAAATACATTTTTTTCCCTGGAAACAACATTCAATACGGTGAACAAACAAGCTTTTCTCCTTCCATAATCTTTCCTATCTAGGTTATATTTTTAAAAATACAACAGATTACAAATGTTTGTAAAATAATAATGGACTACATCATCGTGCATTTCATCATTGTATGTTTATTGTACGTGCTGCCAACTCAAGTGATTTACTGCTGAATTATAACAGTTCCCTACAAGTGAACTCTCCAATTTTTCAAACTGGCAACAACAACAACAAAAATCAAAAGAACTAGTTTCAATCATAAATGTCATATAACCCTGGCACAGCTTTGCACAATATTTCAAATATAGCCAACACCAACAAAGATTGGGAAAAGGTCTAATGGAATGACACTTTTCAGATATTAAAGACTTCCTATTGAAACTAATAAAAGAACAAATGATTCCCAGGTCCATTAATACATCTTCACGCTTATCTGTGTCATATCGCGGATCCGGCCAGGTCGCCGTGGGTCTACTGGAATATATTAGATTTCCTGATTGCTGCAACAAGCGCAATTAGTCCAAAGTGGATGACCCGAATTAGTCTTTTGCTCTGACTCGATTGTCCCATGTCCAGCACTTGGCATTGTTTGTAAGTTGTAACCCAACATTACTATTAGACCTGTACTGCTCAAACCATTAAAGGGAAAGTTGAGTTTTGGTAGAGAGGGCGCTAGACTACTTAATTGGTTTGTGAGGTAATGAAAAACTGAGTGTAAAATTTGAAAGAGCATAATATTTAAACAATAAAATCATCTTTGTTTGATCAAAATCGGTTCAGAAACGGCTGAAATATCCATAAATATAACAATTTGTAATAAACCCGGGGCCCCGTGTTTATTAGAGAATTTTGAACCAGCTGTTAAAAATTCAAAAAAATGCTTCCTCTTTTCAAAAAGTTACAAAATAGGTATTTAAATAGTTGTTTGTTATTTCTCTATCTAATCACTATTTCAACAAAGCATCACATGCACAATATTTTATTCAAAATGGTTGAAACCGATGAGTGTTTAGAGAGCGCCCTCTTACGTTTTAACGGCTCTTTTTGAATGATAACATGATCTTTACTACGTCATTTGTAATTTTGTGTTCCTTTCTAGTTATAACTATTAGTTTGTAATGTAATGATGCAGGTTTTGGTTACTAAAATTCAGTTTCACTAAAACTGTACTCTCCTTACCAGAACTCAACTATCCCTTTAATCAAATTACATATTATGACCGGTTGCATGATATATCTCTGGACTCCTAGTACTAGCCCTCCCACAAACATCCTATGTCAAATATGGGAAAAACAACTCTATTTTGACAGTAATTAATGGAAAAATTTAAGCACAAAGTTAGGAATGTCATTAATCTGTGATTAAACTTTGCTATAGACTTATACAGGGTGAATGAAAAAAATAATTTTTAATTTCACTTTTTTTTCTTAATTTTTTTTTTTTTATCTCGGCTTTAATCAAATGGAAACAAATGTGGTAAAATTTATATTGGTATTCAATCATTTAAAACACAATTCTCATATTGCAACTCTTCTGTCAAGTCCAAACTATTCTTTCAACAACTAAACATATTCTGTGAGAGATAAAGATAGTTCAGGACTTTGAATAAATCCAATATACATGTATCTCCATCTCAGGCCCTCCCAAAAGTGACTCACGATCATAAATCTTCCCTGCCCTAGGGTCATGTACAGGTGTAAAACCCAGCCAGACTTTCCCATGGGAACAGGAATGTCTTCCTCAAAATCAGTGGTGTAGGGGGGGCATGAGTGGGGGGGGTGTGGGGACATGAGTGGGGGCATGTGCGCCCAAAATAAATGTGACAAAAACAACAGAATACATTAAATAGGGGAAATCCTTTATAATGAAATACATAGAACCCCCCCCCCCCCCAGCAGAGCAGAGAAATACAGGAATTATGAATGATTGTGAATTACAAAACAACATCTCTGTGGTATTATAGCATGAGTGATTATAACGAAAAGGAAAAGTGATATATATGTTCTGTATGTCTGATATGTTGCACAAGTTCCTTCATTAGGACAGGGGCTGTACAAATGAGCTGACAAAGCATTCTGTGTTTATTGGGAATCATCCTCACGTGCAAATGCACCTCGGCAACAATCGGATCTATGCCTTTTCTTAGATCCACTATCAGTATCATTCAAAATACACATGTACATGATAAAAAAAGTGATCTATATCTCTTTAAAGGTATCTAGTAACTTTGTATATTGTTGTTATCTGATACGTCCACTGGGTTATTGAAAAAACATGCAAAGTGATATTCACATGAAGAAAAAAATATGTTTGCGAAAAGATGTTTTTCAAATTTCAAGCAGTAAATATTGTGGGAACTAATAACTAGCAACTAGAAAAACAAATATAACAAACACCTGCTTAGCTTGTCAGTCTCCACCCATTCCTTCATATATCAAAGTCAAGACACAAATGTTGGCTGATCTACATAACAATAATAATAATAATAATAATAATGATGATGGTGGCTACATAAAATACAGCTCAAGATCAATCTTCCTACACTTGTGGGGAATCATTTAGTATTACCCCAAGTCCCCAATCATCGGATACCACCTACAAATCAATTCAGCGCCACATCCCTGGGGAGTATACCAGTCAGGCACTGTGTAGGTAGGTGCACACTGTGCTTACGAACCATGTTCCAATTCCATACACAATGACAGAAGACACAAACTAAAAACATGAAAATAAAACATGATGGAGAAAATGTGTGAACAAAATAAAATGTAGACAAGCCTCCGCACCAGCTTCTTTCTGTACTTGTAAATAAAATTTGTAATGTTTACATTTAATAATATACACGATTTATATAGCGCCTATATCACGATTGATAATCATCTCTAAGCGCTTTACAATTAATTATTACCCCGGTCATAGGATACAATGCAAACCAGCACACAGTGTGTGCACCATCTTAACCAAGGCTCGACACTCGCACTGGCCCGCTGACCAGGGGCCAGTGATATTGCACTTGGGGCCAGCAAAATGTATAAAAGTCGTATTTTGGTGGCCCGATCGGGCAAGCAGATTTTTAACCTGACATTGACAAAATAAAAAAAATCTTGTTCTCTTTTATGTCATGCTTCATATGTAATCACAGGTTTGATAAGCAAAGAGTGATATTTTGAATAGTAAAAAAGCTCATGAAATACAATTTGGGGCCAGTAAATTTTCTTTAGGGCCACCAGAATAGGGGAAAAAACTATTTCACTGGCCCGACTGGGCCACTGACTGAAAAGTGAGTGTGGAGCCCTGGATTAACACATGTATACAAAATTACATTGTTCTCTCGTAGTTGAACAATAATGTTAAGTTGCCAGATTGGGCAAGCAAACTAGACATAGATGACATTTCACTTGCCCGACATACATTTTTACATGCCCTGGGAAAGTGGGCTAGTGCTCGTGTCGAGCCTTGATATATAGATCTCTCCAAAAGGCACAGAGAAATGCAAATTCAAGCTTTTTTTACAGCTAGAAAAAGTATGAAGTATAGGCTTATGAACTTCACCTTCAAATTGTAAAAGAGCAGTTCAAAATCTTCATCGTAACTATGAAGTTACAAAGTATGTACTGTACTCATAACTTTTCTAATAGAAAGGAAAGAAAGCATCTCACTTTTGAAAATGTAGCGTACTGTGCTCAACATACATACATAAGTTGCATTTTGCTAAATGTATGTAGGCCTATGTTATACATGTATGTCAGTAAACCTCTTTTTTTTCCAAAGTTTTTACTACGATAATATTTATGTAGTTCTAGAGACTTACCAAATCTGAGAAAAGCTGCAGCAGACCAGGCAGCATCCCAATGCATTCCAGCTCCACAAGAAAAAAAGAATTCCTATTCACAATTATTTATTTCTCCATCTGCCGAGGCTAGATCCTTTATAAATGTCCTTGTCAATCACTGCGCACAGTCTCCAGGGCTGAAACAAAATATAGAGAATCGGGAGAGGAAAGAAAAATGTTTAGTACCGTAGTATACATGTAGATGTGGAACTGTGGAAGTCAGTATTTTTTAATGGACAGGAATGAACAATACTAGGTCCGTGGAACAATGAACAGATTATTCTTTTTCACATACATGTATATTGTACACAAAACAAAGTAGTAATTTGGCATGAATCAACTGATATTCCAGAAGAAAAAAACAACATGAAGTATGGTATTAATTTTTTTTTTTTTTTTTTTTTTTAATAATATACTATAGTGAACAATAGTCCATAAGGCGAGACATAGGTCAAACTCAAATATAGACAATACATGTACTGCACTATATAAGACATCCTCATGGGCCAATCAATGGTTCACATGATATAAAATGTAATAGAAGAAACAAAAAAGATCATGAAAAACAAAAGTGCTGAACGTAGATTCATAGAACTAAGAAATTCATGCCCAGTAGATGAAGTCGAAGAGTAATAAAAGAAGAATCTCCTATCTATGGTGTTGTCATGTGATGCACCATTTACATTCAGCAACATTTGTCAGATTCTGCAACACCAAACAATGTTGATTCCGATCACTTACAGTACCGTTAGTTCATTCCGAACAAAGAAACATTTCAAACATACATATTCAAATAGAATATTCTACAGGATGCACACAAAATAAATATATCTACACAACATCAACCATTCAGAGCTCTATAGTCTATAAATTATATTCGCAGTCCACACCTACTTCAATATCCCTCTGACCTCAGTTCCACAGCCTGGTTGTCCTATTTCAAACCACACACCTCCTACAAAAACATCTAGGCGATCTACCCATCCACTAGCTAGCTAGGCAATAAATGAAATCCAGCCAAGACCCAATGCTCAATGCTCGCTCCTCTCTGGTTTACGTTTAGAAGTGCACTGAGGAAATGTACCGTGTGTCACACGAAAAACCCCAAAACCACACCAGGCGAGGGAGGCTGAGCTAAATCAGGCATTAGTATACGTAGGGTTGAGTTAGAGTCAGAGAGAGGCGGACAGACAGAGAGGGAGAGAGCGGGAAGACAATTTTAAAGAATCAGACACCAGCCTAGGCAGAGATAGACTGATTTAGAGAGGGGGGGGGGGGGGGGGGGGGAGGGAAGGAAAGGTAATAAAAATTAATGTTTCTATTAACCCATTGCTTACAGGAACCGGTGGGCTATGTACAAAGTCTAGGGGAATTTTAGAGTCTCATAGTGAATGGGTAAAAAAGGCCAAGGGCTAGAAAACAAAAATTATGCAAAACATACTTTAGTATCAGATATTACATACCTCTACTCTCTATAGAGGGCGAAGACAAAAAAAGGAGAGAGCACAAGGGGGAGTGAGGGGGAGAGATTTTATGGGGTGGCGAGACCAAATCAAATCAGACAGGTCCAAATCAAGCATAAGATAATGAAGGCCCAAGACTGAGAGAGATAACACAGAGAGAACTGAGAAGATGAGAGAGATGGGTAGAAATCACAATACTACAGGATGGGCCAAATGTTACAGAGGTCCTGTGGAAGGAAAAGAAAGAGAGCCAACGCAAGAGGGGGGAGAGGGACAGGGTAGGAAATATATGGGGACTGAGGGCGATTTTACCCCCTAATTTTCAAAATAGCCCCCTAAATTCAGTAGGTAGCCCCTATTATTATGTTAAATATTTTGTGATAATAAAAATTAATTATTTCCTGCATTGTCTCAGAGAGATAGGGGGTAGGGAGGGGGAGAACCAGAGATGACTGACAAGAAAATAAAAAGCGAGGTGTGATATAAAAGTGTCCACATATTTTTTTGTAAACAAGGTTCAGTGCCAGAAATACGCAGGATGTACACACTGGTAGGTAATATAACCCACACCTAGGGAATAAAATCGCAATGAGGGATTTTATAAAGATAATTTATGACACAAAAGAGGTTCATCTAGCTCTCCCCGCAATCAATGGACCTGTACATCATGCAGTGAGCCTGTACATATAATCACATCTACTGTACCCTTTCAGATAAGGGTCTGGTGGGCGCAGTAACAATAGAGGGAGGGCAATCAAAGGGCACGGATCTCGTTACAGTAGAGATAAGTGAAAAAATGAGGATCCTTTTGTCAAAAAGATTCTAGTTTCTGCTGAAAAACCACAATGCAATGTAAGCTTGGGGGTTCTGAAGTTACATTTTCTATGAAAAGATGATAACACTGACAAAGTGAGCATTGTTGAAAATGTAACATCCACCAGTAATTGTTGTTTCATTTTGATACTGACACTGTACATTATGTGGAAATTCCAATCACTTTCTTTTTTGGTTGCACTTTTACACTGCACACTATGCTATATAGACCAGGGAGGCCTGGAGGGGTTATTAATGTACCCACCAAGCAGACTCCATTTGGGCAAAATGTATGGCTACCATGCAGTCCTAAATCCTCTTATCCTCTTTTCCAGTGAATGGCAGACCACAAGATGAACACAAAATGACATCGGAACTGACAAGACTTACAATAGATTCACTGCTCAAATGGCATATAACCATGTGAGTGATCGTCTGGTCTACTATGTGGCATGCTGGGTAAATCCCCATTAGTTGGTATATTGCAACATTCTCACTACAGTAAAAAAAAAAAAAAATTTAATAATACCTTATTAAATCATTTATTTCAGATTTGTTCAACAAGTCTTGATCATATTTCAATCTGTGCTAAATTGTGAAAAGACCAAGGTATCACTGCTGGCAAATTACCATTTGATTATTTGCAGTTCAACTTCTTCAAGCGTAAGTAGAGCCAGAGGACTATTGTGTCAAGCTTCACAGACTAAATGAGAGGGGGAAATGTTCTGTAATGTAATGGTTGTTTTGTTTATACACCCAAATATTGGGAGGAAGATAATAATAATAGAGGGCGATCGCCCCACCTCAAGTACAGGGTAGGAAATATACTACGAGGGCTTAGGGCGACTTTGCCCCCTAATTTTCAAAAAATAGACCCCCTAAAATCAGTAGGTAGCCCCTAAAATTACCATAGGGTATTATGTGAAATATGTTTTTATATATCCATCAGATTGAAAAAATAGCCCCCTAAAATTAAAAAAAAATTGTTTTCCTTGCTCAAGTATTTGGGGTGGGGTGGGGTGGGGGGTGTATAGCCAAATGATCAACACCCATGCCCATGGAACGTTATCCTCTGTATATGTGATATGACTTGACTCAATGAGCTGATTAAAAACTTCCCTTGCAAATCAAATTTACCAATAATCAGATCAAATTGCGATACTAGACTTGAGGCAATGCCAGCAATATGGTTCGTATATCGTTATTTTTCCTTCTCTCTAATATTTTATCAACATGTTCTTTTTGTTTTCTAAATAAATACCAATCGGATGACTAAACCAGAATCCAACTGGAACCCCATCGAGTGTTGTAATAGACAGACAGGTACTGCATACTGGTACAAGGCAGAAACGAGTAAGGAAATCAAATTTCTACAGTCTAAACGCGAAGCGTGCGGGCGAGGCTCCGTGTGCGGAACTAATATTCATACCCGAGATGCATTTTTACAAATATTGCGATAGGACGTGTCAAATAAAAATTAGCATAACTTCGCCATTTCTGAACAGATTTCGATAATCTTGGTCATGAATTAATGAGAAAAGTCAAATCTTACCTCATATCGTATTAGTTATCGACAATAAGACAGCAAAAAATGTGAAAATATGAGCTGAACATTCCCTTAATATCGTACAATTTTCTACGGTTTTGATCATCAAAAAGTACCATTAAAAAGTCTTGCATCATTCCTTTCTGCTTAGATATTCATTCGTATGGTTATATTCTTCTGAAAAATGTGCACTTTTAGACATGTTAATCCTTAGACGAGTCAAGACGTCGGATATAATGACCCCACTTCATTTTTAGAATCTACGAATTGTGTTAAAAAATTAGCTTCAATTCGCGCTTGCACCGAAGCAACCGCATTGGTCAATACGTGATCACGTGATCGGCGGTTGTCTGCTAGCGCTTCGATCGTACGTTCGATTCGCGATCGAGGCGATGGATTTATCCTTGTTCATTTCTGTCTAAAATTTGTAGAACTTAGATAATAATACATTTTATGTCATATTTCCCATATTCCCTCCTTCCTCTCCTTTCACCAATAAAATCTGACAGATTGCAATGGACATACAGCGAGTGATTGGCTCAAGTTAAGAACGCGTAGGCCCACATGATCATTTTTATGTAAGTTGATGTTTGAGAACTATCACTGATCAATATCACAAGTGTCAAAACGGAAGTCGAGGATTTAAAGACAAATCTTGGATAACTTACGTTGTTCCCATTCTTAGGGCATAGGGGTATGGGGGAATATGTGTATTTCCTAATTTGATGAATATTAGAGGTAAGTCAAAGTAAATGCTTAGGCCTCCTGATTTTGGGAAAGTATATTTGTTTCTTGCTATTTGTTTATTGTTATTGTTTACAATGTTTGGGTCAAATTATCAAATTAATTATAGTATATCCCCATCCCCACTCTCCCCCAGAAAATATGCGAAAACAAAAATAAGAAGTGAGAGTTAAGGAAATGTTGAAGAGAAGTGTGCTAACTGTCCAAAAACACACAGACACACACGCACGTATACACGCCCACACAAACACACACACATGAACAACCCCGCCGATATGATCATTGAAAGAAAGCACACGGGAAGCACCCATCAATGTTTCACTCAAACACAAACATACTAACTGGTTGGTAAATAATGTTATCGAAAACACTTAAAACCAAAAATGAAATTTTATGAATAAAAAACTTTTTATTTACAGAGTAAACTCATTATAAACAGGTTCATAGGCAAGATATCACACACAAGGATAGTGTGAAATGAATCACACTGAGGTAAGGTACATGTGTTCAGCTGCATTTTCAACATTCAAGATGAATTTTGTATGCACATACAGTAATTTCTATAAGCATGCAAATAAAGGTGAACCAGTAAGTAGTACAAAATACAACTACATGTATATACATGTACATATTTCTTAGTACATAGAAAACTTGCATACTAAAACTACTATCTTCATTTATAAAACCATGACATAATGCATAATTATGCACATAAAATGTAATGCTTAAGTGTAAATGGCCTATCGTACAATACTCCTCATTACCATGATATCTCAATATAGTGCTTGCACATCCCTTCACACATGCTGATAAAATCATCCATAATTTACAAGGAAGTGAATGTGCTTACTTTAACTTAGCACACTGTTTCAGCCACAGCATTTAAGTATGCAATACAAACAAAAACTATTTAGAGATAAATGTATCTCATACATTTATAAGCACCTTCCACCTATCAATGACTATATCTTGTCACAGTGCATGTTTACACTTGTACATTTTCATATTTGGCATGTCAAGTACAACTCCACGTTGTAAATTGACAAATCCCTCTCAGTAAAATAACTGAAAAAAAAACAGATATCTTTGGCAAAATTCATAAGCACCTTCCATGTATCAATGACTATTATCTTGTCACAGTTTCAGCTTCGAGTCAACCATGTATGTTCATACGTGTACATTTTCATATTTGGCATGGCAAGACTAAGATAAGTACAACTCCACATTGTACATCAGTGTACATCACTCATTTAAAACAAATCCCTCTCAGAATCATTCTTTCCACAACATCTCGGTCTTGCACCTATCTTTGTTTTAGTAGTACAGACTGAAATAATGTTCGAAATAAATTTAAATATCAATGTTTCACAGGGGTAAAACATAAGCCAAATAAAGGAGGTGTTGCACCATGCAACAAAACAAAGTGTGGCCCATGTAAAGTGTGCAGTGGCAATACAAATTATGTTAGATATGTTCATCTTTGTACTTTAAAGTCAGAGAGCCTAGTGGAATTATTTAAAAGTAAATGTGTTTCACTGGAGGGGAATAGTTGTATATGTAATGCATGTCATGTTAAGTTCAGGAAAAAATTTAAAAATGTATAGAGAGGCCACAGATCCTGGCCGGGGAGGGTGGGGGACTTCCATGAGAACCCTGAGCAAGTTTGTTTCGAGTTTATCTTTTGTGGATCCTACCATAGACCCAAGACGTATGAGGCTGCGTTAAGCCCGGCGCAGACAGAGCCGACTCGACCCGATCCGACTACAATGGAATGGATATGTGTTGTTATCACTGATAATAAAATGCAACATATACATAAGGGATATTCTTTTGTTACGTTTTAAGTACCCTTGAGATGAAGTATCAGCAATAAAAAGAAAATCCTCACCAAACGAAGGCACTGCCATTCGTGCTTCAGCTATCTCTTCCCTACTTCCTGTTAACGGACAAACGAAATTCCAAAGTACTGGGTTAAATAGAGTGTCAACTGAATTAATATCAAATGGCAGTAGAGACATGGGGTCTTTAGAATATGTTTCACACATGTTTTTCCCCTGTGAACGAAGCATAGTATTAACTGCACATGCTGTGTCACACAGACTTGAAAGAGATTCACTCTCATTTAAAGAATGTGCAGGTGACAACAATGTCTCATCAGAGGAAGAACATTCATCATTACATTTACTGTTTAGAGAAAATATTTCAGCTTTTGATTTATGCCATGCTTCTATAATGTCTTCTTTTGATAAGTCTGAGACATAAAACAAATCTCCTCTGTTAGACCCAGATTTACTAATTGAGAGTTTACTTCCCATAATATCCATGATTCTGATTCTAAGCCATGGTTTTGACCTTTTTGATCTATCATATAGTGATACATTACTATGACACACATTTCTTAGGACTTTAGTATATAATTCATATGCAGCTGTCATTAAAAATTCTTTATATACGCCTGAAAAAAGCAGGAAGAAGCACAGGATTAATTGTTTCCTCTCGGAATACATGATGTGCGCTCTTACATCAGAAGTGGAATCCTGTTGCAGTTTAGACGACTTTAATAATGCATTCCATCTTAATTGTTTGTCAGTACCCAATATCATATCTCTGTGCAGGAAACACAGGGCAGAGCTTTCAAATTTTAAAACAACTGAACTTTGTATTACATGTTGCATATGTAGCCTTAAAGTTACAGTTAAAGAAAGGAAATATTCATCAAAAATCCTCTCAGATGAAGGAGTAAGCAAGTTGAAAGACATCAAGGCAGAGTTTGCTGTTGATGGAGATGCGTTTTTTGTGCTCAAGATGTTATCGTTATTCTGTTCACATTGTTAAGAAAACAAGTTTTAGTGATCTAGATTTGTGTGTTCAAGACTTGATGAACCGTGCAGATAAAGTAGAAGATCCTATAACAGCAAATGATAAAGCTTGGGCTTTAACACTAAAAGACCTTATTAGTATATGTAAGCAAGAGCATGATTCTGAATGAATGGCTTGTGGTGAAACCGATTCCAAAACAATGGCAGGGTCTGGAGCTGGTGGGGGACGTGTACCATGGTCTACAGTGTCGGGAGCTGGTGGAGGACGTGTACCATGGTCTGCAGGGTCGGGAGCTGGTGGAGGACGTGTACCATGGTCTGCAAGGTCGGGAGCTGGTGGAGGACGTGTACCATGGTCTACAGGGTCGGGAGCTGGTGGAGGACGTGTACCATGGTCTGCAGGGTCGGGAGCTGGTGGAGGATGTGTACCATGGTCTGCAGGGTCGGGAGCTGGTGGAGGACGTGTACCATGGTCTGCAGGGTCGGGAGTTGGTGGAGGACGTGTACAATGGTCTGCAGGGTCGGGAGCTGGTGGAGGACGTGTACCATGGTCTGCAAGGTCGGGAGCTGGTGGAGGACGTGTACCATGGTCTACAGGGTCGGGAGCTGGTGGAGGACGTGTACCATGGTCTGCAGGGTTGGGAGCTGGTGGAGGACGTGTACCATTGTCTGCAGGGTCGGGAGCTGGTGGAGGACGTGTACCATGGTCTACAGGGTCGGGAGCTGGTGAAGGACGTGTACCATGGTCTGCAGGATCGGGAGCTGGTGGAGGACGTGTACCATGGACTGGAGCTAGCTGGTTGTGCACGGGATCACAACATGGTCTTTGTGTAATGTCTGTAAACACTGGAGAGTTCCACCCGGGTGTAAGGATAGCTCGATAGTTTGTCACTGGCAGGATATGTAGGAAGTTCTGTTTCACCTGGGAGCAGAGAGAAAAATACGGAAAACAAAAATATAAGATTAAAATCAAACCTGAATTTTAAAAAAATTAAGTTTAAAATCAAATCAGAATTCATGTGTTTTAATTAAGAACAGTTGTATTTTACAAGCTACATAATCACAGATAAATAGTTCTGGATAACTTCATAGCATTTAAATACCATATTTAGAAGGTTACAGGTCACCTATCTACAGTGGCCACTTTCCATGCTTCCCCTGGGTAGTCACTATACACAGGTTTGACTCTATTTGTTTAGGAATTTCTATTCAGAAAAATTTACCATATAAACAGTATAACTGCAACTTCAGTACATGTACTGACTCGATTATAAGTTTATCAAATGTAATAAAACAGTGCGCACACACCCTACGCACCCCCCTGGCTACGGGGCTGTAATATATAACATTAGTTAAACATGTTATTGCAGTACTGCGGTACTCATAGTGCATTTACTCCGGTAAATTGGACACTTTCGCAGTACAAGTACTGTGGTACAAGTACCGTGGTACAAGTACCGCGGTACTAATGCAGTAATAACATAGGTACTTCAAGTATGTACTCCGAGTACTGCATTACAGTACTGTGGTACTGCAGTTCTTGCATTACTTTTTTTTACATGGGAGTTATTTTAACAAAAACATATTTTGAGGCAAGACATATTTTTTGGGCAAACAGAAATATATGTACCTTCTTTCGCCGCCTCTTCCGTAGGGTCTTTTTCCTCCTCTGCCTCCTTCTCCTGGCAGCCTTCCTCCTCCGCACATATGGCGATGGTTGCTGAATTGGCTGAAGTTGCTGTAGAGATGATGCGACACATCTTGACTTGATGGCCACATAAGGTATAATCTTAAAACTTGGCACATCAGGCACATAACTTTGGGGCTGAAGGAGCAAGAACAGACTGCCATGGTGTTTTTTTCTTTCTTGGCTTCGGCGGGAGAGGTTGTGGTGTTTGTTGACGGCGACGATTTCCATACTTTTCACGCCTGCAATAAACTACTAAGTCCAAATCTGTCTCCTTCCACTGTCCTGACTGAACCGACTCCTGATGCCTTTTTTTTTGGAGGCATTTGCCATCGTGGATGTGGAACAATAACGCGTGTAGCAGGAAAAAATAAATTGTTCACAAAAGAAGATATACTGTCCGCAATAACACTCTTGCCAGCACTTGTCAAATGTAACCCGTCTCTCTGGTAATGAAAGGAGTGTTGCAAAAATGGACCAGTTCCATCAAATATATTACATCTCCCGAAGGAAGTGGAGAGTTGGTGCAGTTTTAAATTGTAATATAAAGATTTAGTGTGAAGATCCTCACTGTCCCAGCGGGGTAAAATAAAACTGAATGTTATATGTGCAGCTGGAAAACGTTCTCTCGTAATTAAGTACAGATGGCGATATAAAAGTTTATCTTGATGCCATACACCCTTATTTAAATTGTTTGTTCCAATATGGAGAAGAACTAGTCCAGTGTCACTGTCTGTTGTATAATTATAGCGTATATGATCATATAATTTATTTAAAGTTGCTCCAGGCAGAAAATCAACGGTCCAGGAAAAAAAGCAGTTGGTAGCTTGCAGTTGGTCTTGAAGCCCACGGAAAATGGAGTCACTGAACACAGCTACCTTGATGTTATTGGCTGGGGCAAGCCTGCAATTAAAAAAGAAAGAAAATAAATTAGCATGAAGCACAGAAATTACTAAATACTTTTAGTAATGAAAATCCCCTTATCAGTCCCATCTCTATTGGCACCATTTCGTTAGAACCATGGTTCTCTTTCGATTTCTGTGATCAGAGAGGGGAAATGGAAAGTGCTTTAAGATGTAAACAGGCTGATCCTGATGGTGGTTTATTTTTATTTTTTGAACGCACGTACAATAAACCTAACTGGGGCTAGTGCACGTGCAACTGATCAAGCCCCATAGTTCTAATGGTGCATTGATCCATTACCCAGGACACATGCTTCAAAATTTAAACTAGCTAAATTAGCATTCTTTGCCCAGACTGCCCACCATGCACCATCTTCTCCCTCCGCTATTTTGGAGATCAGCGATCCCAAGGGTCGCACATTTACATCAGTTCTGCATACTATGGTGTGAAATTGAGAGTTACAGCAGTATTTTAGTATACATTGATTACTCTATGTGTGGTGATGTGGCTCTCTAATGCTTTACTTCGATGAAAATCAACTTAATATAAATATAATCAGGGAATAATTTTCCTGGTATCGCATCGCAATTTGCTATGCATTTTTGCATGACTGCTATACAAAACATCTTTTGTGTAGCAGTTTTCTTCCATAGAAATGTACAGAATTTCATTTGAAATATTTATCCATCGGCTGAAATTGCTAATCAAATTTGAGGAAAATTATTCCCCGATATAAACATGACAAAATTAAGAATGGATGCTCTCTGTAACATTTACAACTAATACACAGATATGATGTGGGCATGGTGGGCGAGTACTTGCTAGTATTTACTAGTATTAGTAAATAATATTCAATGATTACAATTCAATTTACATAATTCATAAACACAAAATTGCACTGAAATCTGAATCATGATTATTCACTGAATGATCAGGATCATGGATGATTATGAGTCTTCTAAATTGGGACATTTCCCTGGGCCTGGCCTAGTAATTTTAAGAATCAGTTAAAATAAGATTAAACCTAATAGTAACATTCTAATCGCTATGGATAGTAAGAATCATAGACATACAAATTATAGTATACAGTAATACTAGGCAGTCCCAACATAAATTGAAGCATATGGGACTACACAAGAACAATGCCACTGTGAATCGTTTCTTTTGTTGGCGCGCCATTCTCGTACATCGCGCGAAAAGATCGAGTCGATTAAAGCAAAATTGTGCCTACTTCCGGTAAACATTCAAGATTTTGTTGTTTTTAATGTGACATTTATTACATGAAAAGCATCGTGCATCAAAACGAATTTGGGTTGTACGTAATACCAACAATTCAAACTATCATTATTCGGAGAAAATTTTACAAAGTAAGTTTTAGACGGGTCAAGACGTCGCAAAATCTGACAATATGACAAAAGTATTAACCAGAAAGAGACAAAATGTTTCCGATTTTCATCTCAATATTTCAAACCCAAGATGACAGCCAAAATTGGCAAATTATGCATCAAAATAAAGAGAAAGAATCATGTTTGTACGTACCCAACCATTGCTGCTTGCACGATGCATGACGTAGGTACCTGATGAAAGTTTGT
>JBAMJV010009281.1:0-25464 GCA_037951105.1 Echinarachnius parma
GAGGGCACTCTCTAAACGGGCATTGGTTTTAAGCATTGTTCATACAAAATTATGCATGTGATGTTTTATTGAAATCATGATTAAATAGAGAGATCATCAACAACAATTTAAAAAACGCTTTTGAAAATTTTTGAAAAAGTGTATGCATTTTTTTTGGGGGGGGGAAAAAATTCATCTAATTATTTGGGCCCCAAATAATTATAAGATCAGATATATTTATTGATATTTCAGCCGTTTCTGGACCGATTTTGACCAAATAAGTGTTATTCTGCCATTAGAATTGCATGTTCTCTCAAATGCGACACTCAGTTTTTCATTACCTCACAACAGAAATTGTGATGCGCAGCCAAAACTAAACTAAACTAAACTACCGTAGAACTCCGTCGTGAAGCACCCCCAATCACCTATATGCATCTTGCTTTTTAAAGAGCGCTCTCTATGTGTCCAAAAATGGAGACGTTAATCAAGAATGCAAATAATGGTGACGAATATTCATGAGAATAATAATGGAGGTGAATCTCATGGAAACGTCACATAAAAATACAATGGTGATGAATATTCATGTGAAAACGCCGCCTAAAATAGACAACCACTGTGCTGTTATTTGTATGGAGCCTGTGTTTGATATGGGGCGTATACATAGGGTCCCACCCCATGCACATTTATTTTAAAACCTCTGTCCCCGTTGTTAGTCAACGTTCAACACAGATGAATCAACTCAAAGGAAAGAACATGACAGGACAATTTTTAATTAAGGATATGTAAAATACAGATAAGTAAAGTAGGCTTTCAATGTAGGCCTGCACTTTCATGGTTCTTGTCCCCCCCCCCCCCCCCCCCCCCCCCCCTCCTACCTGTGCCAAGTAAACGTTTGCCGCCCTACGCCTTCTGGGTCATCTAAGTGTTCATGGGTTCCTTTTGTTTGGTTTAAAGACTCATGAAAGAAGGTAAATTAGGGTATTTGTATCGGTATAAGCTTTTTTTCTACAACACAAATTCTTATTGTTCTATGCAGCCTTTAAATTCGACGTTGCCACTGACAACCTGCCCTTTCGGCAACAGTATCTACCGTGTACATTGTAAGATAATGCACGCCCTGAACAAAAGCTTTCTGCATCAATCAAAGCGCTTGACAACAAACAATGATTGTGCAGGGACGAATGCCCCCTATTTTTGTTTGTACTATTTTATTTTTACCTTTACATGATATAATTTTTTTAAATCCAGTCATACAAGTAAAGGCTAATCGAGATCCTTAATCTCTTCTGATTCTGAATGACACTGGTATATATAATGCATTTATCACACTCCTAAAGCTCCAAATGCTGAACTCGCCCTTGCCTCTAATATAAACGAAAAGGTACACGGCATCCACGTATATAATAGTAGAAATACCAAATAACAATGGAAGTTGGTTAGTTAGCTCATCGGTAAAATACTGTTTCCGATACTATGAAGCTGGTGAGAACTGGTTCAAATCACATTATTTTGTGTATTAATTTAAATGTTCAGATGTTTACGTTGATTTTTACATATCAAATGTAGTAATGATTTCTGTATTTTCATTTTTTTTCTTTTATTTTTTCTCTTTTATTTGTGTGATTCATTATAACATGACAAGGATGCTATACAGGGTGGCCCAGAAATAACGGAACGGGGTGCTTGCTATAATGAAGACACATGATGCCCGTCATAGCAACTAGTAACGTTCAATGCGTGCGCCATTGTTAGTACCCCTTCTTCTCTCTACACAGCTGAATGCCACGCTAACAATGGCACACGGTTGATCGTTACTCGATGCAGTATGGCGGGCATCATGAGTCTTTAGTATGGCAAGTACCCCGTTCCGTTGTTTCTGGGCCACCCTGTATTCTACTACTATACATGGAAGTCGTGTGTCTTTTTTCATAGAGGCAAGGGGGAGTTCAGCATTATGAGTTTTAGGGGGGTGTGATAAATGCATTATATACATCAGTGTCATTCGGAATCACAATAAATTAAGAATCTCGAATAGCCTCTACTTGTATGACTGGATTAAAAAAAGTAATATTATGTAACGATAAAACAAGTATAGTACATACACAAATAGGGGGCAATCGTCCATGCACCTTCCTGGATCTAACCCTGGTAATACCAACCATACGAACAACTTGGCATCCTACCTACACGACACGTAACAGACAATCGAATGATATATATATCTACTGGTTCTTGCTTCATCGACAATGCTTTATATGAAAGATCAGACAAGCATTGTTTGTTATCAAGCTCTGATGGATGCAGAAAGCTTTTGTTTAGGGCGTGAATTTTCTTACAATATACATGGTAGATATTGTTACCGAAGGGGCCGGTTGTCAGTGGCAACGTCGAATCTAAAGGCTGCATAGAACAATAATAATTTGTATCGTACAAAAAAGGCTTATACCGATACAAATACTCTCATGTACCTTCTTTCATGAGTCTTTAAACCAAACAAAAGGAACCCATGAACACTTAAATAACCCAGAAGGCGTAGGGCGGAAAACGTTTACCTGGCACACGTAGGAGGGGGGGGGGGGGGGGGGGGGGGGGGGTGACAAGAACCTTGAGAGTACATACATGTAGACCTTCATTGAAACTTGAACGCTACTTTAATTATCTGTATTTTACATATCCTTAATTAATGACAAATTATCCTGTCATGTTATTTCCTTTGAGTTGATTCATCTGTTTGAAAGTTGACTAACAGCGGGGACAGAGGTTTTAAAATAAATGTGCATGGGGTGGGACCCCCTGTATACGCCCCATATCAAACACAGCTCCATACAAATAAACAGCACAGTGGTTGTCTATTTTAGGCGGCGTTTTCACATGAATATTCATCACCATTGTATTTTTATGTGACGTTTCTACGAGATTCACCTCCATTATTATTCTCATGAATATTCGTCACCATTATTTGCATTCTTGATTAACGTCTCCATTTTTGGACACATAGAGAGCGCTCTTTAAAAAGCAAGATGCATATAGGTGATTGGAGGTGCTTCACGACGGAGTTATACGGTACCCCTAAACTACCCCTTTAACATTCTATTGAATACTGCCACCCTTTCCATTCATCAAAATTGTTGTAGAATCTGATACATCGGGGTGGAGCAAAGGGAACATCATCCATGAACCTAAGCTAAATTAAAATATAAACAGTTGTAATTAAGCGATGTTAAGACAAGCGGGTAATATTATGCTGTTTGATCTTATTATGATAAAATATAAATCTACCGAAATCCTAAAGAAAACAAGATGTAATACTTTTGACCGCTTATACAACGCAGTCAAGTCTACCACAATTTGAAACCCATGTCACTATTATAACCCATGATGACCATGACCAAGTGCAGTACAAACCCGATTTTCCGTTCTTTTTCATCTCCCTGGGAGTATGCAAGTCATATGCTGCCGATAGAACAAGGCTATGTATCACTCAACAATGGTAGAGATACCAATACCAATGTAGAGATAATTGAGAATTGATTGCCATGCTGAAGGACTAACGAAGTAGGCATTTACAGGAATTAAACCAGGGATCTCACGACATTGTAATCCCTGGTCTTGATTGTGGGCAATACTCCCCCACTCGGTGGTGTAGATACAGGATGAGGCACGTTTGGTTATTCCCCTTAATGATAATACATAACAATACAGACAACATACAATTATAATCCTTTATAAGTAAGTCTCCGATAATATACCCCCACCACCACAAGACACCAAGCTGTCACTATTTACTGGCTGTAATTATGTGCATCACATGATTTTCCTTGTCTTATTTACTCTACTTTTGCGGCTCAGCTTTGAGGATTGATGGATTGGTGGTTTCTTTAAAAGTATATTATTGTGAAACATATACTTGAGGATAATATATAATTATGATATTACTTTTTTCACGTGTTAATCTTTATTAGGTAACATGTATTGAAATCAAAACTCCTCGCTTGACATCTCATCTACCAAAGAGACTCGGTGATGGCCTCCAGTCTCTCGCAAACCTTCAGCAGTTGACCATCACTGATCCACCATCAGTCACTTCGCTGCCTCACTTGACCAGCATCAGATGCTTGAAGTTCCTTGGCCTTCCTCGGGAGTGCAGAGACTGGGCATGGTTGCGTTCTACACAGAACCTGCAAGACATCGAAGTGTCAGTCAGACGAACGGAATCATCAGAAGGGCAAGAGAGAATCCACGTCAAAGGCAACAAAGCTACTGCCACAGATATTGAGAGTTCATCAATGATCGATATCCTGGAAAACCTTCCGACGAATATACTAAATGAGGTAAATACCCTTTTCTGCTTCTTTGACAATACGTAATGCTTTGAAGGGATCTATCTAGTAATATTGCCGTGTACAGAAACTGATGAATGGTTGGTATAATCTGTTGTTCTGATATGTCCACCAAGTAATGTGTAAAAATATTACTATTAATGTCGATGTTATAATGACTGAGTTATGAGCGAACATGCTTAGTTATATTCACCAGCTCATTGTACTGGATGTGTACATGGTTATGTACGTGGACAGATAACAATCTGAACACTTCAAGTCGTAAATATTGTTTTTGTTATGGAAGAGAAATTACAAATATCGAATACTGTATGTAACTAATACTGTTAATTAATACGAATGCAACAAGGTACAAACAAACCATTAGAGTTTTATGTAAGTTTTGATGATTTGGACAATATTACTAGATCCCTCATGCCTATCACCATTAATAGCACCGTCATCATTACCATACCAACATATTCATGATAGTTGATTGCCACATCCACCACCACCATCATTTATCATCATATCATCAACATCATATTAACCAATATTAGTATCATTATCATGACGATCATAACCATAATCATCAACAACGTCATCATTATTATCGTCAGTATCATCATAATTATACTCCAGATAAACCCAACACGCCGATGAGTATACCTTGTCCAATGAAATATGATCACTACTCTGATGATAGAAATGTGCATTCAGAGTCAGATCAGTATTGGGTCCGTGCGTACTTCTCCCCAAATACATTATCTACGAAGGTGCGATTTAATATAATTTACCCCATGCGTATTTGCCACATGATCTTCACATTAACATAATCGCGGTGATCATCAACTTTCCCATTATTATCAGCACGAAAAACATCATACTTCAACGCACCATCGACATTTACATTGGCATGATTATCATCATCACCATATGGTTATCAACAGTTACATCATCAACGCCATCACCTTGGCATAATTAACCAATTAACAACATTGTCATAATCATTACCGTTACTGTTACCGTCAGTTCCTTCATCACCTTAACAGGGACCACCAGGCAAAGACAACACATATGTCCTGGTACATTTTTGTGATATCAAATAGATACCCAACATTTTGCAAAGGGTTGTGTAATTTATAAACTAAGCAATTAATGTCCACCACTTACGGAACCACTACTATTTCCTGGTTCCGTACATGCCAAACATTTGCAAGTGCGCCAATGCTATTCACGCGTAAGTTGTTTGGAGACCATTATAAATCCCAGGCGATTTGTTCGCTCTGGACAAATTAGTCTCGTACATAGACCGCTGATGATGTGTTTTTCCGATTATATATTTTTTTTCTGGAATCATATTTTTGTGAACTTATTGATTGAATGGAATACTAAAGATGGTACCTTTAATTTATCAGAATATTATTATTGAGTTGGTGGTACCCTTAAATGAACATCGTCATCAACATCATAATCATTATCATCATTCTTAATATCATACATGTTAATCCCCATTATCATTCTCATCAGTAACCGTTGACATACGTGGCGTAGCTACTACTGATCTCTGATCTTATTGAAATACAAAGTGTTTCATCCCATTCATTTGAAATTAGTTCGACCAGGGTACGCCACTCTCTCTCTTGGATGGATGCAACCAGATGTGCAGCGCATAATCCTTCTTGTGTATAGAATTTCCTGTTATTTATCATAATATCTCCTCTTATGTTTATCAAACATTGAGCATAATGCATTAAGTTGTTGCTATTATTCATGTATCATTTTTCAACAGGTAACAGGTATTAAAATCAAAACTCCGCGTCTGAAATCGACTCTACTAGACAGACTATGGGATGTCCTACAGTCTTTCTCGAACCTTCAGCAGGTGACCATCACAGACCCAACAATCGTCACTTCGCTGCCTCACTTGACTAGCATTAAATGCTTGAAGTTCCTTGCCTTCCTCGGGAGTGCGGAGACTGGTCATGGCTGCGTTCTACGCATAACCTGAAAGACATCGAAGTGTCAGTCAGACGAACGGAATCATCAAAAGCGCAAGAGAACATCCACGTCGAAGGCAACATAGCTACTGTCACACATGTTGAGACTTCGGAAATAATAGCTGTATTGGAATCCCTACCTCTGTATATGCACAATAAGGTAAAATATCACATGATGTTGACTATGTTTATGAGGTAGAGTAATCACTATTCTGCATTATTTGTTAAAATTGGAACAAAACATTCCCCACGGCTCAAACAATACTAGCTGGATTACTCCACTGGGGTTGTTATGTTGTATTAAAGTGGTAAATAATTATAATTGTATTGTTTCACTTATTTTCCAACTCGATCTAATTACAAATACGAGACTTACACGTGACAGTGTGATATTCAATCACATGCTTAAAAAAAAATCCTTAAAAAAAGGAATAATGTGACTCCTCTGAATTTCGTATTCAACAGAAGTGTGATCGGAATCCGTTGAGATGTATGATGATACACTGTATATTTGTTTATCATAGATGGACGACGCCTTTCACTTGTTTTTGTTTTCCTTATAATGATAACAATAACAATGATAACAGGTTCGATTTTAATAGCGCCTTATGTGCTTAAGTGTAATGTTATCGGAACCAATAAAATATAATCACCAATGTTTATGATGTAATAATATTGAACTGCTTTTTTTAACTAACAAACTAAATGTCGACGACCGTCGTTTGTTTGTCGTTCGTTTCAATAATAATGATACAAATAACGGGTTCAATTTATATAGCGCACCATCAGTATAAACTTATAATATGATATATAATATACTCGATTTATATAGCGCCTTATATGATTGATAATCATCTCTAAGCGCTTTACAATGATAATATTACCCTCGGTCATAGGATGCGATGCGAACCAGCACACATTGTGTGCACCATCTCCACTCCCTAGGGAGCATTCCTTTCAAGCGGCTCGTGGGCATTTAGAAGATTCTTCACATTAAGGCTTTCACCTCCTACCGGGTCCTCATTTATACACCTGGGTAGAGAGCAGCAATTGTGGATAAATTGTCTTGCTGAAGGACAAAGGCAGTGGGCAGGGTTCTTACTCGGGATCTCATGATCGGAAAGCACGCGCTTTACCAATCTGGTCACACCAAAAAGTACAATTATTTCATCATTTGTAAGCACTTTGCACTTACATAAGGGCTTGTACCCCCCCTACCAGGTCCTCATTCTACTTGATATAATATGGTAGGTATTGACAATGCTGCCGTTTCTGAACAGATTTTGATCAGTCAAATGTCATGTTGTTATTGATTGAAACACTTATACGTTCATTGCAACACAACTATATACTTGACAAATAAATCTCTACCCGTCATTAGTCTTACCACAAAATCTTAGCCGATCGAATATCAGCTTATAATAGCTATATCCAGCATTCATGATTGCACTAAAAAATAATAGGCAAAGGGAAATCGTGCCAATTTTAGGCCAACATTTCATAATTGCAGGGCATTTACTACGTCGGTTTTAAGATTATGTCGGCCTTCTAACATAATTACACTCCCATTTGTTCGGTTGTCAGCTGACCCCCCCCCCCCCCCCCCCCCCTCTCTAATGGAAATCATATCGCTAATGTCAACAATCGTTCGTGTAACTAGATGGCGAGTAAAGTAATTATAATAATATTTTGTACTGTATTACCCATACATCTTAGTTATCGTTTTTGCCTTATTATTTTCTACAGAGACGCACGGATGACACGGACACTGCGACAAAAACATAGCAACTGCACTGTACAATTATAACATGCATACAAACATAAAATTCCTCCAAACGTCGCGCCCCCTGGGTAAAGAATGAACGCTACGCCACTGTACATGGTGCAAAAGTATACTGCACGGTTAGCCTGCTTTCCGGTATCCAAAATATCGAGTCATTCATGTACACTTAACAATACTTACAGTGCTTGTAAAGTGGCGTAGCGTGAACATACTGATGTGAGGGGGGAAGGGGGGGGGGGGGGGGGGCACAACCAATACATCGTTGATATCACACCCACATATGCCCAATGCATGTATTGGTTTTTATTACCTGTATGTTTCTTATTAATTGGTAATCAATTGGATGGGTACTGGGTACATACCCCTGTTATTTCGATATTTCATAACATGTTTTCTTTAAATTACATTTGATCGAAATATCCTTGTCATGTCAACCGGCAAATTGATCGTATTTCTTTTGTTTAGTCACTTATGCATGCTTACACAATTTGACTATACATGAGTAAGTTTCTATCTATTATACAATAACTACATTATTTTTCTTTGTCTCGTTTTTCTCATTTTATTTGCATTAGATAAACGCAATCGTTATTGGTAACACTACGCTAGACGAACCTCTGTCCCTGAGACTGTGGTCCTGCCTTCAATCTTTGACCTCACTCACCAGTCTTGCCATCCGTGACTCATCCCTCCCTCTCCCTCCCAGCCCGCCTCCCCTCTCGTCCGTCCGGGAACTGAATGCTACGCGCAACACATCAGATAGCTACAGCGGCATGATCGAGTCGCTGTCTGGTTTGCACACGCTCACTGTTAGGCACCGTGACGCAGAGCGAGACATCGACCAGATAGCGACCGGTCTCACACGGGGCGGAGGAGGGGAGGTGACGTACATCACGCTGGATGGTTGGGGCGCGGATCAACGCACAGTATCAGCCGCGTGCATGACCAGGCTGATTGAGGCGGTGCGAGCCAGGACCACCAAACTGCATGAGATAACTCTGAAGTGGCTGCGCATCGATGAGGAGGACCTCGTCAGCTTTGGTGGAGGCGTGCAGGTCTATCAGCACTATGCGGAAAATAGAGTGAGTGTTCACGGCCTGTTTTGATTTGTACATTTGCAAATATTGATAATGAAGGCTGTGTTTATATTAATAGTATGTTCATTTTGTTTATGTTTTTCGGATGGTATTTTGAGAAATGTTTTATTTTCATGAAATAGTATTTCCCATGTACTAGTATTGCCATCTAAAACACGTGTTTTAGATGGCAATACTAGATAAGGAAAGGACAGCGTATAATGAAGAGATACTTATTAAATGTCTTTTGCAAAAATGTGTTCTCGTGCAATAATTATAACCATTTATGTCGTATCAATAGATATAATAGTTTCCTTTTAAACATAAACACAAAATAGAGTAATACAAAACTTGAATTATTGCGTAAATTAAAACGGATATAAAGCAATTATAATTTTCCATAATACCCTAAACTATAATTTCAGATGTTGGATAGCACACGCCGTGCATTTTGGCAAACCGAAAATGTATCAATGTATGAGATATCATTGTGTGTGTGTTTACACTTTACACGATGCAAATGGCAAGTAGCGTACGAATCGTACCACGCATCGGTACATGTACCATCAATGGAATGCAAGCAATGTGTCTTGAACATGTGAACTTGACCTAGTTCTAACTCAAACTAGTATGGTGTACAACGAATTGCACACATTAATTATAAGCACACTTTGAATCAGCTATTTTAAATCAAATAATAATTACTTAACAAAATAACTAACCGTGTTTCCAACTCACATATATAATTGTTGAAACTGCTTGAATGGGCTTGAATGTGCCTAGTGTGTTTAGATGCGTTTTACGATTTGGTTGTCTTGCTGTGTTGGATGAGATTTCGTTGTCAATGTTATTGTATTAATGTGATTTATTTGATGGGGGGACCTAATACAGCAATGCACTCATAGGTTAAGCCTGTTTGAGTAAAGACGAAACAACACATACAATTGACATGTGTTAGTAAAGGATTATTCTCTGTATCCTTGTGTAGAGGGCGTATAACATGCATATTTATACAAAGATCAGATATACATTTAATTGATTTGTTCTACTTTCAAGCATAACGAATCGATTACATTTTAAGCACTAAACCAACTGCTCAATTATTGTAAGCGTCATTCGTATTCCAACCATGCAGTCTTATCATTACATAACATTACATATGTAAATACCATGACTGCGTTGTAGTATGCATTCATCTGCTTTTAAGAAAACAAATGGGAAAATAATTATGTACTTATGAATCCCTATCCTAAGTAAGCAATACAATTCATCAATATTGAAGTTGTATGCTAAGTTAGCATATCATGCTGTACATTACGAAAAATCTGGATTTGATCATATCGTTTGACATGTACCAACTCATGGACAAATAGCCTACATTATGCTGATGAGTGATGAACCTATAAACCAACAAGTATCTTGTATTAATTTAGCTATACCTGTGAATACTTATTAGATACAATCTTTCAAATAATATTTGATGAATGACAACCCATTTATTTATGTTCAAATTAAAAAAATCATAAAGACAGTGATTGATAACGTAGAAGACAGTGCACAGATTTGTATGATACCCACGCTGTGCGCATTGTTTGTTTATGTTATGTACAGCATCCGGTGGTGTCATGTAGCAGACTACGGCAGACTGTTCACACACCTGAGTCACCTCAAACATCCACAGGGCGCTATACTGGTGATCGTTGCGGTGAGTGTTCATTTGAGCGAAACGTATTCATCATGACAGATACTGGATTCCTCTATTATCTGTTATGATTGATTTGATTACATTTGTCATGTGTTATTAATTCCTGTGCAATAAATTATAACAAGAAACAAAAAGAAAACAGGAACGTTCACTGGTAATGCATTGTTTAGTGATATTGATAAATGAAATAATGTACCACTATCATTGGTGTTACATGTTACGGTGGTATATTATTATCAATTACTTATACAACTTTACCACTGTGTATTTTATTTATTTATTTATTGAACATATTTATATAGGATGAAATGGTCAGTCTATATACACTGTTTTGAAACATGGTCCTGTGTATAAAAATACATACATATATATTTTGACATACAAATAAAAAGTATCAATCATCAATTTGAAATCACAAAAAACACAGCTGCTAGGGTAGGACATATATTTAATTACAAGAATAAAAATTCATTTATTTAAAACCATCATACAAAATATGGCCACAATCGCGCATACAGCACGTCATTCAAAGCACGCCAGACCGTAGTGCACCCACTGAAACACGTACACACAGAGACACAATACAATCGTTCACACAATGCATTCTATCACCACACAATCAACACCTCCTGACACACCCACCACACACCCATCATACTCCCACAGGACGATCAGCCCATGCATCGTGGTACACGTGTATATATAATGGGAACTGGAACGTTCAATACTGCCAATAAAATAATTGAATACAGTATTACCAAATATATAAAACTCCAAAATAGGTCCACCTGAGCAGCTGTATGTGTGTTCGAATACCAAAATACATCAAAAATATACATACAGCATGGAGCACAATAAATTACGAAGTACAGAAATACATTACATACAGACTAATTGCATCCCAAATAACTAGCACAGGGGAAGTTGACCTCAAAAAAGGCGACGCTTATAGTGAACTTTAAACAAATTGAGTGAAGGAAGATTTTGTTGTTCAATTCTCGCTATCTTAAATAGGTCCGAAAATCTCGAAATTCGCGAGACGAGACTTTTTTCCACTTTGCTGGTCGTCACTCCCACTTCCGGTTCCAGCACGGCGCGCGTGCGCATCATTCGCACACGCTCGAAATGGATGCAATCAGCGTAACTCACACAAAATATAATGCATTAATTAAAAGCTATCGACCACACGTCTCAAATGCGTTTGTATGCAGTACATGTATACAGATCCCTGGCCGGTTACGGAAAAAATAAACGCCTCCCGCGAGCCGCACACATGCACACGACGCGTCCACGCAGTAGTCGGGAAGTTGGTATGACTAAAAGCTATCCCACAATTCCATGCGTGTTTTCGGGATTTCGATCGGATTTCGAGATAATCGCTATTTGGGGTAGCGAGAATTGATAAAGCATTCCATGTATTTGCTCCAGAATATTTGAAAGACTGTTTTTAATTCAATTTGGGGTTTCGGTATTACAACGTTTAACGAATCAGCGTTTCGTGTATTAAAGCCGTGGCAATCAAAGTACATTTCAATTTCATTTCATAATCTTTCTGGCGCGTCACCATGAATACATTTATACATTTAAAAAATAATCTCTACGTATTTCAAAACTTTGCCATTTAAGATTTCGTATCAGATCACTACTTTCTACTTCCAGGGGGTTACATTTCTGAGATACTATTCGTGCAGCTCTTTTTTTGTATACGATTAATTAAATCTCTATTTTTTACAGAACAATTTCCCCATTCGGAACAAGCATAATCTATACATGGTAATATTGTTTTTTGTTTATAAAGAACGCTTAAAATTCGTGTATCGAATGATTTACCTAACCTTCTTAAAGAAAACAACCTTATATGAGAGACTTTTGCATAATTGCTTGACCTATCGACATAATCTAATTGACACACTCTACTTGTTGAATCTGATTACCATTAAGTGTTATAGTGATATCTTTAGATAATAATCTAGTGTGACGGGAGGTTATAACCATTACATTTGTCTTATCAATATTATTGAAACCTGGTGTTCTATATCGGAACCCCAATATCTTGCAAAAGCAGGTTAAACAAACTAAAATGTTGAAATGTAAATTTCGTCATTCATGAACAGATGAACTAAAACTGATATTGTTCGTATTAATTATATCCTTTGGTACACATGTTTTTTATGAGATTTTCATATCAATTCAAATCATGCGCTATAATAAGAGGATAACCTCTGCATGATTCAGTATGGACCACTTTTTTCTGAGAAATGTCACAATATGTACATGCGGACATGTGGTTCATGTATTGATCCTCGAACTAGATGCAAATTTTCGTATTGATCATAGCCTATGACTTATTGCTAGTAGTATAATCATAATGCTGTTATTTTCGATGAGACATGTATGATTAGGATATTGTGGCAATCATGTCTTACTAGATATAGTTGGTACTATATATTTCCAAAGTTGCATATCATCACATCTACATTACATTATGTATGTGTTTGTTATTGATGCTGAACATGCTTCGTAGCCTTCCTGATATTGTGTAACCAGACACGCGATCATTCATTATTTGAAAACATACAATGGTAAAATAAAATAAATAAATAAAATAAAAAGCAAATCGTTTGTGCTCTCCCTATATTTTGCTTTAGCGCGACCCCCCCCCCCCCCCCCCCCACACACATCGCTCAGCCCACTCTACGCCACGCGTACTGTGTAGTGTTGTAAAAGTGAGTCAGTAGTAGAAATAGTGGTAATAAGCAATGTCGGTATGTATGGAACATACGAACACAATAAGAAATGTAATATTTAAATGATAACGAATTGCAGACGCCCAATAATATAAGTAAAGAGTAACATTGACTATGTTTCTTGTTCTGTTATAAAGGAGACTGAATTTAGATGACACATCCGGGAATTATGAAAGAGGGCATAATCTTCTATATAAGTCTCAATTTTCTTTGCTCAGTATTTGCCAAGTATACAGGGTGGCCCACAAATAACGGAACGGGGTACTTGCCATACTAAAGACTCATGATGCCCGCCATACTGCATCGAGTAACGGTCAACTGTGCGCCATTGTGAGTGTGCGTTCAGCTGTGTATAGAGAAGAAAGGGTACTAACAATGGCCCACGCATTGAACGTTACTAGTTGCTATGACGGGCATCACGTGCCTTCATTATAGCAAGCACCCCGTTCCGTTATTTCTGGGCCACCCTGTATAGCCCTTTCATGACAATAGTGTAAAATATTGTCTTATTTCTTTAGGGACCGTTTCCACACAGACACTATGAATTCCACATCCCCTACCAATGAACCAAGCCTAAGCGGGGCCTATACCAGACGCATCGTGCTATATACAGTAGGATGCATCTCTCCCATCACTCTGGCCAGTGCATATCCCCTCATCAGCTCTACAATGGTCTCCGAAAGTATTCAGGTAACGGGAAGAGAACAGTTGTGTTAATGAAGTCCATGTCATGCAGTAGTGAGTCGCGATGTAACTACGTTACATTACGATATAATACTACGTATTAAATGTCATAAAAGTATCACGTGCCCAGTAGACGTGTGCATACTATACTATACAAATAAACCATGCCTTGAGAGGTTCTTGCTGAAACTATGGGCTCTGACTGAGGTAACTTTAATAGTACTTTTTTTTTCTGCGCAGCCCCTCAGAAAAAGAAATGGTGAAATAACCGAAGGGCCGTAAATTAAAATGCTACCTCGAAAAAAGGCATGGTATGTTTTGAATATCCCTCATCTAAACAATTCCATTATTTGTATTCAAGGAAAACAATTATGGCAAGGTATAAACATGATTACAAATTGAAACATCATTCATCCTATCGTACCGAATGCAAAATCAGTATTGTTATTATACAAACAAATTCAGCAGTATACATTTTCCGGATAATTGTCTAAACAATTATCGTTCTTTACGATTATAATATCGATTTCAAATTTCCCGCTTTTGCATTACACGTCTGTGCCGTGCCGATACCTCACCAGATTTGCGCGAATTACCCTATGGCATAAAGTGTTCTGCGCGTGAATACGCGAATCGATACTTAATACTGATAGTATCGATATATATTTTTTTACTAATTTATTTTGACCTGGAAAATAGTACAATCACTATTTCGCTAAGGCAAATAGTAAAATTACGTCGTGCAAAGTACATAGTGGATCGTGTTATATTTATGTTTATCACATGACTTAGTAAATACAGTACATGCCTCTGCGGTGTAATATTTTTCGATATACAATGGCAATACTACACCCCTGTGTTTGACAGTCAGATGATAAAACAGTTGTTCAATTTGTTGTCGGGAAAATCACGGAATATTCCTACCCTCGGGATTTCAAATGCTATTTCGTGAAGAAAATAAGTCCCTCGACTTCGTCTCGGGACTTATTTACTCTTCCCTCAATAGCATTTAAAATCCCTCGGGATGTAATATTCCGTGCTATACCCTCCACCGCCATTTAACAACAGTATAATTGATTCCATTATACTGTGTAATGTTGACATTGGCATGCAATATCACACCGTAGGTCCTGGAAGGCTTGTGCTATCAGGGATTAGGAAAACCAAGTTTTGTTATTATACATAAACAACCTGTGTTATTGATGTTGTGTTATGTTTAATCGTGACATTGCATTGTGTTTCCAGGCATACGTTTTGTGATCCTGCAAGGTTTTTGTTAAACTGACCTACACAGTCATTGGCTTGCCTCTTGCAATATCTCTTGTCACATGGTACAGTACTAACAATCATCCCCGTTGTCTGCCAGTATTTTGTGTTTACCTTTTGAAAGCGAGACTTTGGTGGACCCTTGTTAAACTCCAGGGGGGTGTTTCACAAAGATCCTAAGGTCTTAAATATTATGGAAAGCCATTAGTGTCTTGAAACAGTTTTATAAAAGTTATGTTGAAATGCATAAAATGTTGATTCAAATCATATATAATTTCTAATTATCAAAGAGATTCATAATCTTCACATAACATTCATGAAATTTCTTTGATAATTAGAAAATATATATGATTTGAATCAACATTTTATGCATTTCAACATAACTTTTACAAAAATGTTTCAATACAATAATGGCTTTCCATAATATTTAAGACCATCTTAGTGCTAAGATCAACTTAGGATCTTTGTGAAACACCCCCCGGGTGATTGTAGAACTATGGAACGGGTTAATACAGTACAACGAATTGCGAGTTATCACAGGAGATGTGCATGTCCCTTATGTGTATACTCATTATATTTAGGTATTTACCTATTCATAAGTTAATGTATTACAATAAGTATGACATAACAAGTGTGCTTATCTGTGTATTTGTTAATCTAAATAATAATTTATCAAAAGGCACTACATGTCCTATAATATTTACTACTCAAAATCAGCCCCGCTGTCAACAAGAATCTATTTAAACCTATTGCATACTAGACTCTGGTTGACCCTGTATGAACTACATGGGGATTGCAGAAACTGAGAAAAGGGTAAACAGAGTTCACTGAATTGCGATTTCTTACAGTAGATCTGTGTTACAGTAGTTTCTGTATAGGATAGTATCTGTATGTAATGTGTTACTGTGTTTATTCTAGTATGTATGTATGTATATATTCAGCCTGTTATGCATTTATATATTTATTTGTGTATTTACTTATCTATTCCTGTACGTATATCAACAATTCCATGTATTTGATTACGAATGTGCGTATAGACACTTTGTATTTAGGTGTCTACATTATGTATCAACAGGCACTAAATCAACTATAACATTAACCACTCGTTATGATCCCCGTTGTCTTCCAGTATACTTGTGTATGTTAACCTATTGCATACGAGACTCTGGTGGACCCTGTATTAACTGTATAAATGGGGATTGCAGGAACTAGGGAACGGATTAACCCAGTTCATTGAATTGCGATGTCTTACAATTATATGTGTGTATGTTTTGAACATGTACGCATTTCAATCATTCCGTGTATTTGATTACGAGTTTCCGCATCCATGCATAGACTACATGTGTGTCTAAACTGTTTTCAACAAGCACTAAGTCGACTATTGTTAAAAACTCGTAATGATCCCCATTGTCTTACACTATTTATATCTTTTTATACTATACCTTTGGCATACGTGACTCTGATGAACCCAGTATAACTCCATGTAAATTGCTTAAACTACATGAACTAGGGAACGGGTTAACCCAGTTCATAGAATTGCAAATTCTAACAGCAGAACCTGATAAACCTTTGTTGTATGTAACTATGTATTTATGTATAGATATAACAGCTTGTTAGCAGCTTGTTAAACTTATTCACGTCTTTTTGTATTGGTATGTATTTACTTATGTGTGTGTTTTTTTTCATAATTTGCTAATTCATCCTTATACGTATCTTAATATTTCCGTGTACACGGCACAAGCTTGTGTGTCTATGCATAAATAGTAATAATCAATCAAAAGGCACAAAATCTACTAGAATATCAACTTTGGAGAATATCGTATGTATTTATTCGACTTTGTACACATGCTAATACGTGTATGAACATTATTTGTGTCATATGTATTTGTCAATTTGTATTTTGTCTTTATGCATATTTCGTTGCTAGCTACGTGGCTTGAAACGTCAACATCGACACAACACAAAACTAGTTTTAGTTGGTCTTAGTAACATTGTTGTGTTGTTTTGTATTACGAATGATAAGCATAATGGGTTTCGTTATAAAGATATTTATTATTCAAATATCTAACTTTGAAAATATCCCTGTGAGCTTTCCAACTGTAGACACAGATATGGCAACACGTTGCCAGATATCTATGTGCAACCCCTTGACTACGGGAACCGGGTGGGCTATGTACAAAGTATAGAAGGGAACAGGTATAAAGTTAAATAGGCACTTTTACCCATCTTTGTAAGGACATAATGGATCACAGAATACACAATGTGTTGACTCGTTTGGCAAATGTTTTCAATGTTTATACATCCCTGCAATTCATTTTCAAATTGATATAACGTCCATTACGCGTATTTTGAAGGTTTACATTTTGACATTAGTGTATCAATGTTCCAGTGGCGGATCTACGGGGGGGGGGGGGGGGGTTTAGGGGGTTTACCCCCCCCCCCACCCCCCCCCCCCCCCCCCCTTGAGCTGCCAAGTGAAAATGTATCAGTGAAAAAAGTGAAAACAAATCACTTACGGGGGTTCAAAATAGCAAAAAAACAAATCGACGAGAGGGGGGACACCCCCCTCTCGGACTCTCTCTCCACCCCCCGCCCCCCCCCCCCCCCCACTCGCCGCTACGCGTCTCGGACTTCGTCGCTTCGCGGCTCGTGGACGATGCTCTGCATCGTCATTGGGTCAACCCCCCCCCCCCCCCCCCCTCCCATAGCAAAAAGCTAGATCCGCCCCTGTGTTCGTATATCTACTCTTTTACATATTAGTACATGAACATGAATACATATAAAAATATAATGATAAGATGAATATGGTAAACAGGTTATCACTGTTTGAATACTATTTAAATAGTACAGAGCAATGATGGAAATAAGTAATGTATTCATAAAAAAAATATAATTTAGTTTCCTGCCGTGATTTTACTTTTATTTAGAACACCAATCTTTTTGGTATAACGTACTGACTGATTGTATACATAATGCCAAAAACAATGTTGTAAAACCTACATGGTGTTCATACTAATGGTGATTTGGCCTGTTCATGGGACTGTGGGAATCAGTATCTGTATCATTGAATTCATATTGGTTATTTCACAAATAATAATCATGCTGAACCTGATTATTAGTGATTGTGTTTGCATTGCCGATCATACGTTTCCTTATAGTCGTATATATGACTCAAATGTAGGATTATATTTCACAGTTGTTTTGCCAATGTCTCATCGCGAATGTTGTTTTTGTTTTTTCGCCCGTCAGCGGAAAAAAATTCAGTGAAAATATCTGGCAGCTAAAAAGTGGGAGATCCTGTTTTGGTCTTATATATCATGTGGATTATTTAGCATGCTTGATTGTCAATCCCATAATGTGTTCCGATTACTCTATGTAGGCATATGACGAGTAGGGGATATGCCGACATAGAAAGTGGTTCATTGCCACTATCTAGGCCTGTGTTTAATGACGGGTAGGTGATATGCCTACATGTGGGGAGCTTAGTTCTAAAGGCGCTAATTCCATTTTCCATACAAAATTGTGATAACGACATTAGTACAGTCAAACCTGTCTATAGCGACCACTCAAGGGACCAGAGAAAAGCGGTCGCTATAGAACGTAGGTCGCATTAGACAGGATGGCGTCCATTTTGAATTTATGGTCGCATATCGTGACTATATGCACATGTTTAATTAATTGACATCTGTACACGCACGTTTGGATAGTCAGTTACATTTAGTATTTGTTGCATGAATAATATGATAATATGATATTAAATGTGTGTATTATCTTTCAAGTGAAATTGAAAATACAAAAAGTGTCAATGTGCCATTTATGATGTTTGTCATCATGACAGAATCAGCTACGCTTATGCACAATGCAAAATGCAAAATGGTCGCAACAAGCGCAAGGATTATCATTGAAAAGATTGAGAAAAACTCCGCCTCGGCGATTAAAATTTGTTAGTGATGTTGTGATGTTATGTATAGTGCCTTTGTTCATCGCATTTCTGTATCAGCACCGCGTACTGAGGGCTTGAATATTCTTTGTTTATGAGTTCAAGCACTTTTTGTCGGTAATTTAGCGTCTGTCTGAAGTTCATTGTCATTTTAAAAGCTTTTTTGTATGCATTGACATGCTCAGAATTGGAGCCTTGAGCGACCAGGGGCCACAGATTTGATGCCTTGGTCGCTCAATCGCTAATTTTGTGGTCGCTATACACAGATTTATTTGTGTGTCGGGACCCCAAAAGGGTGATCGCTGGTCGCGTTAGGCAGGTGGTCGCATTACGCAGGTCGCTTAACACATGATTTTTCACGGGGGGACCAGAGAGCGGTCGTTATGAGCAGGTGGTCGCTATAGACAGGTGGTCGCATTGGCAGGTTTGACTGTACTTCAATAAGCAACGTAGCTTGCTAGTATTCCAAATTTTAGGCCAAATTACACAGACAACGCGATAATGAATAACCTTTAATTTTCTAATTCCCACAGGCATGTGTACAAAGTTGGGCTAAGAAAGCTGCTTTGTTTCCCAAGTTGAAAAGTGGATTAAGCGCCTAGTGGAACCAAGCTCTTTATATAACGGGTTTAATTGCCACCATTCTAGGACCGTGTTTAGTAGATGATATGATAATAATACATGGTGCAGTTTGGAGTGTGCGGATTAGAATATCCCTCTTGGACTAATAGTGAGTTAGACGCTCCTAGCCCGGTAGGTGGCGCCAAATCCACTACGCATCAATAAATTTACTGGACGAGTTGATATGCACGACTCGACTGTGATGTCGGCAGATCACTCAAGTAAACTGGACACACTAATTTTGCTTTGCTGCCATCTACCGGCTGTTTCCATATATCATCCATCTTGTATGTAACCTTGCATGAGGAAACTTGGGACTTCCCTGCCGTAATGCATATCCCATTATGAACAAAAATGTATGTAGTCCGACTATCAATGATATTATTATGTCCAACAATGTGGTGATGATTTCCGCAAAATTACATTAATTTCCTGACTGGATATCTAGTCTTATCTGAAAATCTGCTTAGTGGTATAGTAATGAAATAATAATACATGTACAAATGTTCTAATCATCATTATACCTGTATATGCATTATAAACGTGTATAGAGTATGTTGATGTGTTTAATTCGGTGATATTGAACAGTTGTTTTTTCTATATGTAATTGTTTTTTACAACTCTTGTCAGATTCTTGCATTGCATTTAACGTGTGTGTATGCTATTGTAATGCAGAAATCTTGCGGAGAGGATGAGAATGTGCAATAAATGTAAATCATGAATGACAATATTAAACATTGCTGTATTTATTTACTGTGTTGTTAATTATAATTTATTTGTAGCCGGCTAAGCAGAAAACAAACAACAAACTAAAATACATTACTATACAATACATGCATGGGATACAGCATAGATTAGTAATTATATGAGAACGTTTGTTTAAAATATGAACTTGTGAACAAACCGGGGAAAATATGGAAAGGAAAGCGAAGAAATGAAGATGGTGTGGAGGATGTTGATGATGATAATGATGATGATGATGATGATTATGATGATGATTATGATGATTATGATGATGTAAATGAGAATGATGATGATGATGATGGTGATAATGATGATGATTATAATGATGATGATGGTGATAATGATGACAATGATGAACTTAGGTTAATAGCGCTTTACTGTTATCCCATAATCGAAGCATTCGGAGGCACATACAAACCCCGCCTTTTACAAGTAAGAGTTCTTAGATTCCCCCCAATTCTAGATGATTTCTTACTGGAATGAGAGGATTTGGTTTTCATAATTACACATTGCCGGAATATGAGTGCAATATTAGGATTGGCATACAATACGCATCACGGTATACGGAAGTTATTGGCAGGTCCTAATTACAAAAAGCGCCACATCCACTTTTTTAATTGTTGAAAACAAAAACGTCGGATGCTTTTTCCAACTTTGAACATGGGGGATATAGAAATAGACTCCTCTATTATGTTTTCATTTTGATTTTGTAAGTTTGTAATATTTCAGTGTTTTGATATCATGAACTCAATTCGTATGCAAAGTGGATTTAGTGGGGTTTTTTTTCGGAATAAAGCTCTTAATGTTGTATAGTGCAGTGCCACTGACTGGTACAGGGACTATCTATAATCTGCATACAGTAAGCGCAATAGTTATGGTATGCGGGTTCATAACCGAGGGTAAATAGAAAAGGCAGATAATCAGACCGAGTATTGAAGTACTGTTTGCATAATTTCAGTGTTTTTAGTACAATTGTTCACCCTATGTGAGGCTTTAGACGTTCTGTAGAAAAGTAATTTTATTGAATAACACTAAACTAAGCTTAGCTGCATTGCAAGTTTGCAACCATCCATGCGACACCATCAATTATACATTATAGTGGCGTTACTAACGGGGGTGTGGGGGGGGGGGGGGGGATGCCCCCAATAATTTGACAAAGTCTGTGCAGTCATAAAGGCAACACATATAATACATAAGGTGTGCCCTCAACCCCTGATAATTCGCCCGCCCCCCCCCCCCCCCTTCCTTTCCCAAACAACCAGGCAGACGACGCCATGCCAACAATTCTACATACAAGTACGAGTAAACAGAATCTGATAGACCATACGATTAATCAAATTTATAATAGGTTATTTGATTTTTTAAATACTCACAACATATTGAATTCAAATCAATATGGCTTCAGAAAAAATCATTCCACTGACCAAGCTTTAATACAAATTTATGATAAAATTACTAACGCTATGGCGAACAAAGAACATGTAATAGGCATATTTTTAGACCTTAGTAAAGCGTTCGATACACTTGATCATAATATTTTACTTTATAAATTGTCGTTTTATGGTATTCGTGGTCAAGCCCTTTCATGGTTTAAAGATTATTTAATAAAAAGAAAACAATACGTTACATTCAATGGCCTTGATTCGGATTTACTCTCTGTTAATTGTGGCGTACCACAAGGCTCAATTTTAGGACCACTTTTATTTCTTTTATATGTTAATGATTTATCTAACACATCTTCCCTATTGTCGTTTGTTCTTTTTGCCGATGACACAAATATTTTTTGCTCTCATAAAAAATTAGAATCTTTGGTAAATGTTTTAAATAATGAATTGTTTTAAAGTCTCTAATTGGTTCTAAATGTAATAAACTCTCTTTAAATATTAACAAAACTAAATGTATGCACTTTAAACATTATAATTCTCATTTAAAGGATACTGCCCCGATTATTATTGATATTGAAAATATACAAATTGAACAAATAAAGACATTTAAGTTTTTAGGAGTTTTTATTGATGACAATTTAACATGGAATGATCAATTGCATCACGTAATTATGTCCATTTCTAGAAGTGTAGGAATCATCAATAAGTTAAAATTTATTTTGCCACATAAAGCCTTGTTTTTATTGTATAATTCATTAATACTTCCATATTTAGCATATTGTAATATTGTTTGGGCCAATTGTGGTGCAACCAAAACTTGACCCTATTCTTTTATTACAAAAAAGAGCTTTGCGTATTTGTACAGGATCAACGTTCCTTGCCCATACAGACCCCTTATTTTTAAAGTTAGAAACGTTAAAAATTACTGACGTGCATATTCTCCAAGTTGCAGTATTTATGTTTAAGTACATAAATAAACAACTTCCAATCTCATTCAATAATTATTTTTGTAATAATAATATAATTCATTCTTATCCAACTCGTATTTCCGGGAATTTCCACTTGATTAATCCCAAGTTATTAATTACACATAAATCGATTAGACATCACGGCCCCGATTTATGGAATAATTTACCGAATATAATTAAATCATGCCTGACCCTCTATTCATTTAAAGCAACATTAAATCGTCACCTTGTATCACTATACAGAGTCGTAACTCACTAAACATTGTCTCTTATATATAAATGTAAACATATTTATTTTATTTTTTAGTTAAACCCCAAACTTATTATAACCGGAATTCTATTTGATTGAACTTCCACTTGCACATGCACTTGCACTGCACCCATCTGATCAAAAGTCATGCATATATACTACACAAAAGCATTAGTTTGTGTCGTTGATTGTCCCTATGAGGCCGCCATCGATTTCAAGCTTACAGCTCATGATGGCGGTCTCCTGCGTTTATGTGCTTTATTTATTACTTCAAATTGATAATTATTTGTTGTACTTTTCTTTATGTATAATTATCACTTGTAATTATATTGTTAATATTTGAAATACATTTTGTACAATTATGATTATGTATTGTTTTGAAAAAATGCAGAAATAAAACAAACAAACAAACAATTAAGTGCTTGAGAACACAGTGTAGGAGGATATGGCTTTGCACGTCATCTCATGTCATGTGACTCGATCTAACCACGGATTAAAGGGAAACAACACTCATAAATAAAAACAAACAAAAAAAACAATATGTCGCATGCTGGACTGCATTGTATGTTATAATCAATACCGCCAAAGAGCATATACATATCCCTCTAAAACATACAACAATAATACATTGTATATTGAAATAATTTAAACTAATAATCGTTGCGCCTTACCACGTCTGTATTACCTTGTTGATCGAATCAAAAAACGAATCTAATACAAGTTAACTGGTATTAGAAATACTCTTTTTCCAGTCTTTTATTCAGTCGACCCTTCGAGATTTCAATATGCAAAGAGTAAGCAATATTTCCACAGTTCTGTGTGGGTAGAGTTACTGTTATTCTTCAATGGAAATAGGACATAACCCATATATGGACTGCCGCTGCCTACAAGGACTGAGCAAGAGGATCGAGACATGAGAAAGAAATTGATCTCAACAATTATGATTAATGACACACTTATATAAACACTATAATAGAAATCACAACCAAACTAAACCGAAACACGGATAATGGCACGTCAACTTGCTAAATGGAAGCTAAAAGTCGTTCATATAACGGCGGAACAAGGAAATTGGGGGACCGTGCCCCGAACATTTTAGCCAGATGCAAGTTCTTACTTTGATAAGAAAGATATAATTGTAATACGTAGCTTTAAGCTCATCTTTGTAATTTATTCAAAGAGAGCACTTAATATTTTGTCACTGCCAAAAACTGACAAAGGTTTAACACAATTTGAACCGGCCAGTAAACCATCAATTATTTAATGGAGACGATCCAGGGGTGTTTCACATAGACTTTAAGTTGAACTTAAAATAATCGAAACCAATTTGTAATCACGGTATGAAAACTATTCAAGATAAACTTTTCACATAATTTCAGACTTTTACTGAGTTTTACAATATTACAGTTTTACAATTTCCTTGACAATATAAAAAATTATGCATTTATACTTGGGTATTGGTAATTCCCAAAGTGACACGTTTCGACGGTTCTGGTTGGTTTTGATTCCATGTGCAAGTCAATTTAAAGGGATATAGTTGAGTTTTTGTATAGAGAGGACTACACAAAATACATTTTTGTGAGATAATGACAAACTTAGTGTCAAATTTGAACGAGCATTTACCTTTAGTGGCAGAATAAACTTGATCTGATAAAAATAGGTTCAGAAATTACTGAAATATCCATAAACATAAACATTTTTAATAAGTGTGGGGCCGCACATTTATTCTATAATTTTTAACCAGCAATTAATTTCTGTTTAAATGCTTCCTCTTTTAACACACATTACAAAAAACAGGTTTTAAAAAGTTGATGATTATCTTTCTTTCTAATCCATATTTTAACAAAATTATAACATGCACATTATTTTATTTAAAATGGTTAAAACCAATGAGTGCTAAGAGAGTGACCTCTTGGGTTTTAACCAGGGGCGTAGACAACGGGGGGGGGGGGGGGGGGGATGAGGGGGATGCATCCCCCCCACCACACAAGGTGGGG
>JBAMJV010009282.1:0-7500 GCA_037951105.1 Echinarachnius parma
ACAATGATGACCCGCAATATGACGTGTTAAAATGTGTGTAGTTTACTATAATACTTTTGGTATCTGTGATATATATATACGATTGATATCAATATATGGGGATTAGGCATATTGCAACCCATAGGATACATAAATCAATGACTTGTAATAATTACAGTTCAAAAGTTCACGGATTATTGTGTACTGAAAGTTGAGAAGTTCGTCATAGAGTACCAACCTAGTGACGTCATATTCTTTGGTTATAACATAATTGGTTAAAAATAAATTCTACTTTCATTCGGGTTTGTATAGTAATCAATATAGGAGCTGGATGGTTGCCTTATGGCTTGCCTGACATTGTTTATAACCACTTCCCATCAGGGAATTATGAATATATGTGACGTCACATGTTGGCACTTTAATGTTCGTTATATACCATCGATGACGTAATAATAATGAAAAACGTTCTTCATGTTGTAGCGTGAAGGTAGAGAAAAATAAGTATGTTTTATCAAGGAGGTTATATATCAGTCGTGTACAGTATGCCTATATAACTCGTTCGTCACATGTCGACTGACAGCCAGAGTGATGAAAGTTTGGCTAAAAACTGGTGTTTTCTTCGCAAACACACCGCCACAAGAAAGCCGCGATTTCCGCTGTAAGCCTGCCAAAGAAAAACATTGCGATGACAAATGCAGAATTGAGTTTTCTCTCGTATATATTTTTGTTATCATTTTTGTCGAAGAGTTTGTTCGATCCCCCAAAAACAAATTGTACCTTTTATTATATTTTATTTCACTTTATTTAATTTCATTTTCTTTTATTTCACGTTCATTTGTATTGATTCGCTTTTTGTAATATCTTATTTTTCAATTTCATAAATGAACGGACTAACCCTTTATACCATTACCCTGCTAAGCCCGATATTCTCTATGTTTCTTTGGATAATGAAATAAAGTTCTCCGGTCGCACTTATTGACTGAAAAAACTCTGCTGCATATCACAGCCTTGTTAATTACTAGTTATTAATACACATAGTTTGATTTGTGTTATTTTTCTTATGGATACTAAATATTCAAAACACACACAAAGTCATGATGCTCATGTCGTTTCGTATCTAAAATTATTTCAAGAATCGCAGTGCCATTAGGAGGGAATTATAAACTCATAAAAACAAATAAATTAATTAATTAATGTATTTTCTATAATTATATTAACAATTCTTTCTCTTTATTTTTTGTCTTTTGTGCAGATTTGGTTCAAGAACCGTCGCGCCAAGTGGAGGAAGAGGGAAAGGAACCAGCTGAACGAACTCAAGAACGGACTGGGCCAGCACCACTTCAACGGCCTCATGCAACCCTTCGACGACGGTCTCTACTCGGGGTACTCGTACAGTAACTGGGCCGCCTCCGCCAAGCCCACCGCGCCCATGAGCTCCAAGAGCTTCGCCTGGCCGCTCAATTCCGTCAACCCGCTGTCCGTGACGAGCCAGCCCAACTTGTGCTTTAACCCCCAGACAAGCATGACGACGTCGTTTTCGCCCGCCGCGCCGGTGAACGGCGTCGGGACGCAGTTGAATTCACTGAACAATGCCGCAGCGGCGGCGGCCGCGAGCGCGGCGCCGGGTTGCCCGTACGCCGCGGCTCCGGGGACGCCGTACGTCTACCGGGAGCCCTGCTCCAACAGTATAGCGTCGCTGCGGTTGAAGGCGAAGCACCATTCCGAGAGCATGAGCGCCGGGCTCACATCGGCCTACCCCGTCCGGCAGAGCCCGACGTTCTCCGCCTGCCAGTACGCTGCTGGACAGTACACGAGTTTCAGCGGGCCTTCTTGATAATTTTTCTGTTGAAAAAAATGCAAAAAAAAAACAAAATCTGCTTACCTACTCCGTCTACATGCCATCGTGTGTGTGTGTTGTATATTATTATCTTCACAGTTTCGTGTACATTTTTAAATATCTTGTGTAAAATATGAAAAAAGGGAAATTAAATCTTATTATTGATGATCGTATATAAGTATTTATTTTGATCGCATTTACACTGCCTACTATGTCCTATAAACAGGATGAACGACTATTTAACGAAGTGAGGTTTTAAAAAATAGTTGGCTAATATAGGGGTACATATAACATTTTTGTATTCAGTAAAGTTTTCCCTTTACGATTTAGAGAGATGACAAATATAGATAATTTTAAACACATGTGATTATTGAGATGTCTATATGCGGTGTAAACATATAATTGAAAATGAAAAACAAGTGTACTGGTACTATTATACTGACTGGAAAATATTTCGAATTTAATATTATGGCGATTGTATTTTATTTTAAAAGGCATTAGTAGTTATCATATTTTCTAGATTGTTTAGAAAACGATGCTCAAGGCTTGCTTGGCAATTTTGCAGTCCCCCTAAAGTTTAAATTAAAAGTAGATATTTGTCGAAATAATAAATATTTTAAAAGACGTCAAAACCATGTTTCATATTGCAAGTCATATTTTCACAAAATTGATATTTTTTCTAATTGTTTTTATAAAAAAAAGTAAACGACGTCATCATGTTGTGCCTTACTTTGAGAGAAAGAAGATAATTAGGTGGTATGAAATTCCATTAGCTAATTTTGTTTATTTTTTATGAGAAGAAAATCATTTATGTTGCACCAACGAATCAGGGCTTTGAAAAATCTCGATCTCTGGAACTTTTTGAATAAAAAAAAATCGGCAGAAATGTATCTGGGATTTTTCTTCTTGAAACGATTCGTCAGAGGAGAATTTCAAAGCCTGAAAAACATACACTAATATGGTGCTAACTTCGATAGGTTTTAAGTTGGTGTTATTTGGTTGGTCGTTTGTTGGTTGGTTGGTTGGTTTGTTTCTTTGTATGTTTGTCTGTCTGCTATGCACCGTGTAGTATACACGCACAAAAGGGCGATCGTTTTGTAAATAGTCATGAAATTACTATAGACATACGTAGAGTAAACTAGATGTGTACAAATTGTTCAAAGCTGGGGATAACTTCGTATACCATGCTTATACATTTAGATGTAGTTATTTATGACGTTGGTCAACAGTTCTCGAACGGAGAAATAATTATTTTCCATGTCTGTCTCATTTGTGTAACAAATGCTTTGCGAAAGTGACTGCACTGTCTTTGTTGAAATTGTTCAGGTTTTGATTTTTTGTTTTTTGCGTTCTTCATCGTATGGTTTCCCTGAAAGATGTGGAAAATAGTGATAATCATGGTTGATGCTTGCTTGAAAAACAAGGATGCTTATGCGCTTAGCTAGTAAGTATCTGGGCGGATTAGTGGAAGTGGTGTGGCAAGATTGGTAGAGCGCGTGTGCTTTCCGATCGTGAGATCCCGGGTTCGAACCCAGCCCACTCCGTTTGCCCTTAAGCAAGGCATTTAATCCACATTGCTGCTCCCTACCAAGGTGTATAAATGGGTATCTGGTCTGGTGAAAATTAGCTTGGTGCACCTATAGGGTTGCCCGCCGCTAGTATGCTCCCCGGGGAGTTGAGAATGTGTACAAGATAATTGTGCGGGTCTGAACTGTACCATATGTATGACCAGGGGTAATAATAAGCGCTTAGAGGCTGTTCCGCATTAGGCGCTATATAAGTACGATCTATTATTATTATTATTATATAATTTTGATGATGGTCATGCAGGCATAAACAATTCTGTTCTTTAGAATCTAAACTTTTAAGAACGTAATAATATGTTTGGTTTGCTTTTACGAACTACAATGAAAATGAATACAAAAATAATTATGAAAATTTCCCTGAATTGATGAGATTTTCTCGTATACTCAGTAGACCATCACTTTCATTCTGTGTTTTATATTTCTTTTGAAGCCTTATTATGTTTCAATTTAATGTACCTTTTTGTATAAGGTATTGAATAATCTGAATTCGGAACAACTCAAAAACTCATTTTGATTAACAAACATAGAGCCAATGGATTTTATTTTTAAAAAACAATAATTGTTGGTGTCAATGAAACGGTTTCATCCACAAATTGGGATAGTTACAATGGCGCAGTCATACATGTATAATAGAAGACAAAGGTGTACATATTTTTTGCGTGTAGTCATGAGACTATCGGATGCAGTTTCTATGGAAACCAGATTGTGGTGTATTCAATGTGTTATGCGGAGGATGTGAATAGTATGGAAGACAAGATGAAAACAATAATGATTAAAAAAAACTTGATCGATGTGAAGAGAGATAATTATGTTTTTGTCATGATTTATATAAAAAAAAAATTAAAAAGATATTGTCAACGAGATGTGATATTTTCTGTGATAATAAACGGTTGGTTTGACCTAAAAATGATAATTATATTCAGTGATTCTTTTCTTGGAATGTGTCTTTGTACTTTTATTTATTTCGCGTAATATAAACGATTAAAAATGTAAAGTAATGTATACAAAAATAATAATAATGATGATGATAATTATAATGATGATGATGATGATGATGATGATGATGATGATGATATCGACCCCCTAATTGTAACCCTAGAGAATTATGGACGCAATTATCCGACTTATTGCGAAGTCCAGTGTTTATAAATAAGGATGTTTTTTTAATGGGGGACTTTAATATAAATTTATTAAATCATGAACATAATAATGTGTCCCAAGAATTTCTCGAGACCTTCCTCTCTGCATCTGTTTTACCTCTTATTTCTAAGCCCACTCGTGTGACAAACTCCTCTTCCTCCTTAATAGATAACATATTTTCAAATGTCATCCCCCACCCTGACTCTTATATTGTTCTTTCAGACATAACTGACCATTATCCTATTGTGACACATTATACTTTATCTCAATCAATTAATAATAATGACCCACGTTTATTTAGACGAAAAGTCAATAATGAAAAATTAGCTAGTCTTGCGTCTAGTCTTGAACATGTAGATTGGTCTCCTGTTTATGGTGTAGATGAAGTAAATTCTTCTTACGATAATTTTTGTGATATTTTGAATGATCAATTAGATATTTGTATTCCTAAACAAAGAGTTAAACTTAATGATTATAAAAAAACACCAAGGCTTCCTTGGATCACTAAATCGATATTACGTTCGATTAATAGGAAAAATAATCTTTTTTATAAATATAAATTAGATGGCACAGAAAGGTTAAAAATTAAATATACATCTTATACAAATATTTTGACTAAGATTATTCGGTTGGAAAAGAAAGGGTATTTTGAAAATATGTTGGCTTTGTATAAACATGATATGAAAAATACTTGGAAAATAATTAAACAGGCAATGAATGTTACTAATAATAAATCTGACATAACAAAAATTAAGTTTAATGATGAGATTGTTGAGGATCCTAGGGATATAGTAAATATTTTAAATAATTACTTTTCTTCGATTGGTGAAAATCTTGCTGTTAATATTCCCGCATCAAATAAGCATTTTGCTGATTTTTTGGGCCAGCCCAATTCAAACTCTATATTTTTTGTTCCTATTCACAGATATGAAATTTTAGATATTGTTTCGAAATTTGATTCTAAGAAAAGTTCTGGCCATGATGAAATTAATAATTTTATTTTAAAGGGCATTATACCTTCTGTTGTGGATCCTCTCGTTCATATTTTTAACTTGTCTTTATTATATGGCCAGGTACCAAACTCTATGAAAATTGACAAAGTAATTCCTTTGTTTAAAAGGGCGATAAATTAGATGTAAATAATTATCGACCGATTTCCTTATTATCTTCTTTTTCAAAAATTTTAGAAAAGATAATATATTCTCGTACAGTATCCTTTTTAAAAAATAACAATATTTTGTCTAGTCTCCAATTTGGTTTTAGGGAAAAACACAATACTGTACACGAATTATTGTCCTTTATTGAGAAGGTAGCTCATGCAATCGACAAATCCTCTCATACGATAGGCATTTTCCTGGACTTATCCAAGGCCTTCGACACGATTAACCACGATATTTTACTTTATAAACTTTCACATTATGGTATACGTGGGTTGGCCTTGGAGTGGTTCAGGAGCTATCTTTCAGACAGAAGGCAGTATGTATTTTTAAATGATAACTCTTCAGCTCCCCGTAATATAAATTGTGGTGTTCCACAAGGTAGTATATTAGGCCCACTTTTATTTATTTTATATATTAATGACTTCTGTCGATCGTCCGAAATGTTGTCATTCGTACTTTTTGCTGATGATACAAATTTGTTTTTTTCTCATACGGATTCTCATAGATTAGTTGAAATTATTAATATTGAATTGAGTCATATTTTATCATGGATTAGAGCGAACAAATTATCATTGAATCTCCAGAAAACGAAATATATGTTGTTTAGTAAATCTATAGATTCTTTGTTACCGGCTAACATAGTTTTGAAAACACCCCATTGGAGCGTGTTTCATTCATTAAATTTCTGGGTGTAACGGTTGATAGTAACCTTTCTTGGAAACATCATATTGATAATACTGTATTTGTAAAACTATTTCTCGTAATATTGGTATTATTTATAAAGTAAAAACATGTCTTCCTTTTACTTCACTACTTATGTTTTATAGTTCTTTGATACTCCCATACTTAAATTATGGTCTTTTAGTTTTGGGAAACACACATGAAACTTTATTAGATAAAGTGTTGTTATTACAAAAGAAGGTTATTCGTATTATTTGTAATTCCCCTTTTCGCTCCCATACTGACTCTTTATTTTTTGAAAATAAGATACTGAAGGTAAAAGACCTATTTTTATTTCAACTTGGTCAATTTATGTATAATTATAATAATAACATGCTACCATCTGTTTTTCAAGAAATGTTTTTTTTTAATAGTTCAGTTCATAATTATCCAACTAGACATTCTGAAGAATTTCATTTACCTCTCTTGCGGACCCTACTTGCTCAAAATACATTTATATATGAAGGTCCTAAATTATGGAATTCTTTAAGTAATGACATAAAAAATGCTCCATCGATTAATATCTTTAAGAAAAAATTAAAATTGTTTTATTACAATCTTATAAACATCATTGAATTATATCTCCCATTTACTCTTATTTCGTGCTTACGTCATCCTTAAACAAGGTCATTCTTTACTCGCGGACTCAAAATGTAATCTGATATTATATATTGTGCCTTCTCATGCATTGTTCCATTCTATTATGCGCAAGTCTTTTTCCTTATTTTCACTTGAACCCCACTTGCAGCTTATCTTTTACATACATTTGTACCTCCGATCTCTCACTTCCTTTTGGCAGTGTCTCATTGTTTGTATTGTGTGTGTCTTCTCCTATTTGTGTCATGTAAAGTTCTCTCTTGTCCCATGTTGGTCTCTGTTGGCATCCCCTTTTCCCCCTTTTTCCTCTCTATATTTGTTTATGTTGTTGTAGTCTAGAATGTGTTAATTTAAATGTACAATATACCTAACTATTATTTGAGGGTTCCACAATTGTACAAGCATTCCTTTTTAGTGGACCCCTCTTGTTTCCAATATGTAAATAACTATTTTGTGCAAATTATCATTATTCATTTGTAAT
>JBAMJV010009282.1:10000-28430 GCA_037951105.1 Echinarachnius parma
CCTTTATTTTTATTTTCCAAATAGGGGGCACTGTAATCCGCCCCCGGCCTTCCCCGCGCCCCTTAGCTTCGACATGGTAGGAAATTCACATAGGACCAGACCAAAGATTGTCTAGTGTAGTGTTCAGTATGCATCTCTTCACACAAAAGCAGGTAAAGAATAACAGTGACCCTTGACCTTGGGAAATATTGGCTCTCACACACTCCCATAGAAATAAAACACTAGATGCATCGAAACTATCTTGATATAAAGAACATGCATGTCGTCATCTTTAATTAAATCCTCATGATAAAGATTTGATTTGAATATAAATAATTAGTAATCATATGTGGTCATGGACATTATGTGTATACTAGTAACGTAGCTAGAGTCTGATGGTGACAATATGGATAAGACTGTGAATAAACCGTAAACATGGAAATATAACGTACGTAGTACATGTTGTTTATCCACTGGTTTGTATATCGATGAAACAACAGCACTTATCTCTCGTCACCTGTGGTGGCGTGCTTCCATTCTGAACGCGTCGCTTCGTCGGCCTGGGCAGGTAAAAGTAAAACAAAACTAAAAACACCTCCACTCGTGACTTGACGGAATTGTTATACTCAATTTCTTGCTTTATATTCATATTAAAGGGATAGTTGAGTTCTGGTAAGGAGAGTACAGTTTTGGTCAAACTAAATTTTAGTAACCAAAACCTGCACCATTACATTACAAACTAATAGTTATAACTCCACCATGCTCGAAAAGAATACAAAATTACAAATGACTAAGTAAAAAGCCTGTCTTCATTTAAAAAGAGCCGTTAAAACTCAAGAGGGCGCTCTCTAAACATTTATCGGTTTCAACCATTTGAAATAAAATGTTGTGAGTGTGATGTTTTGTTGAAATAGTGATTAGATAGAGAGATAATCAACAACTATTTAAAAACCTCTTTTGTAAATTTTGGAAAAGTGGAAGCATTTAAAAAATTGTTATTAAAGTCTGGTTCAAAATTATCGAATAATTGTGGAGCCCCACAATTATTACAAATGGTTATGTTTACGGATATTTCAGCCATTTCTGAACCGATTTGGATCAAATAAAGTTTATTCTGTCATTAAAATTGTATGCTCTTTCTAATTTGACACTCATTTTTTCATTATTTAAAAAAAAATTATTTTGTGTAGCGCCCTCTATACCAAAACTCATCTATCCCTTTAAAGGAATATAGTAGCATTGTCGAAATCCACAAACTTACTTGTAACTGTATTGCATTCGTATCACTAATTAAAGGGGTAGTTTAGTTTTGGTAAGGCTTAACTTTAGTAGCCAAAACTTGCACAGTAACATTATAAACTAATAGTTATAGCTCCACCATGCTCGAAATGTATACAAAATTACAAACGACTAAGTAAAAAGCCTGTTATCATTCAAAAAGAGCCATTAAAACACAAGAGGGCGCTTTTTAAAAAGGCATTGGTTCCAACCATTTTTCATACAAAATTATGCATGTGATGTTTTATTGATATAATGATTAAATAGCGAGATCATCAACAACTATTTAAAAAACGCTTTTGAATATTTTTGAAAAAGTGCAAGCATTTTTTTAAAAAAATTCTAAAAATCATCTAATTATTTGGGCCCCAAATAATTATAAGCTCAGGTATATTTATTGATATTTCAGCCGTTTCTGGGTCGATTTTGACCAAATAAAGTTTATTCTGCCATTAAAATTGCATGTTCTCTCAAATTCGACACTCAGATTTTCATTACCTCACAAAAAAGTTGAGATGTGCAGCGCCCTCTCTACCAAAACTAAACTACCCCTTTAAATATAATAGGCGGAGGGCCAAACTCGAAAAAGTGGCTTCCTTAAGGACTTAGGTTGCCAGATCTCCACAACAAGTTTAAACCAATTTTATTTGCAAGTATTTTTAATAAGACAAATTAATTCAGAGGTCTACCTCAAAAAATTTGTTGCGAACAGGTCCAAATCCAAGATGGCGTCCAAAGAAGTAGCCGTTTTGACTTGCTATAGATAACTGGCGAGATTTCCCAAACGACACCTAAAATCAGCATGATTTTGCAACTATATTAAAGACAATACAATTTCCTATAATCTGATACCAAATTCAATGGGTTTCAGGATATGAAACACGGTAATTTTTAGTCCCAAACTCAAATTTTAGGCAATTTTTTCCCAAAATATGAAATTATTGATTTACGTAATTCGGCATAAATCAATAATTGCATTAGGAGTTGAACTAATACTTTTCAGAAAACTGCCCAGTTATATCAGCAATACTCTGTAAAAATTCCAAGTGTGTACCGTATCTGAACAAAGAGTTATAATAACTGGAAGTCAGCATTTGATATCGACAAATACAGCAATTTTGTACGATTTCGAACACTATACAGGGTGCCCCAATAAATGTAATTCTTGTTTACGGACTTTATTCAAGAAATGCTCCTAAATAATGACATATTGTTTATACCCGTTTTCAACAAAACCTTCAGTTTTCTTCTTTTATGTCATGAATATGCCGCCATCGGTTTGCAATGCACGAAAATAGTGTATTGGTAATTTCACTGCAATAATAAATCCATAATGCAAAGTGTACTATTTAGTGCAATATTCGAATGAGAGGCGCTCGTCCTTTACAGTTGGACCGACCATATCTGGATAAGTATGTTTTAAACATGATTATTATTCGAAACACCACAGTTAGCTAGACTTTTTCAGGGTTCGAAGAAAACTTTGAATAGGCTATTATTATGTTTATCGTACAGTAACTTTTTGTACCACCATGTACATTTGTAACCATAGTAACAACAACAATAGAAATACAATAAATCATATATCTGGCTACTACAAGCCGCATTATGATCACTAATTTTCGCGTGAACATGAAGGAAAACAAATCACATGTAAAATGACACCGTTTACCTGCTAATTTTAAGTTTTAAAAATAACTATTTGGTGATTTGGTATATTTCTGTCCATAATCGGATGTTGTTACCATGGTTACACGAGTACAGTGTAGTGCATAAAAAATAAACATTCGGCTTGCTGAGGCATTTCGGTGGTGTACATATTAGTTTAGCAATTAAGTTTGTTTTGTGTTAATACTAAGTCAGCCAATTTGTAGGCCTATAGACCTTTATGGTCTCCAGGTACATGTACTAAGACATGATTGGCATGAAGGGTGCGTGCCTTGCGATCAAGATGGTGTTCGAATCTAGATACGCTCTGCACGTATTATGTCCCGCATATTGTGTACTTCAGTAAGACACTTACTCAAGATAATGAACACGGGCGTAGACATGACATTGATACCCATTCACGTTGGGGGGGGGGGGGGGGGGGTGAGCTATTCATTCATCGGATTACATCCCCCCCCCCCCCCCCCCCCAGTTGAATAGGTATTACGTAACTCGCTACGCCCGTGATAATGAACATGATCTTGACAATGTTTTAAACACATCATGGCACCCAGTATGATTCGAATTGGCAATATGCATAGCAGGCGCGTCAGTATGCAGCTGACTGGAATGCTCCATGTGGAGTGGAATTAAATTCATTTTTAGCACTTGATTTATGATAAATGCATTTAAACAAAATACAAGACAGACACGACATCTACGCGGATTACTTAATGATGGTGGAATATTCATCATATTACAGGAAATGGTGGTTTTGTTGATTTTTCATAACTGGAATTGAAGGTGTCCCGAGATTGACGCAATCTTATTTTGGTACACAAATCCAATAATCAAGATTACACATTTTTGAGACACCCTGTACAGCATGAGAAATCACGCAAAACTACCCGTTTTGTCGATATCAAATGCTGACTTCCAAGTACTATAACTTTTTGTTCAGATAAGGTACACACTTGGAATTTTCACAGAGTATTGTTGATATAATTGGACAGTTTTTTGAAAAGTATTAATTCAACTTCTAATACAATTATTGATTTATGCGTAATTATGTAAATCAATAATTCCATATTGTTGGGAAAAAGTGCCTAAAATTTGAGTTTTGGGCTGATAATGACCGTGTTACATATCCTGAAACCCATGGTGTTTGGTATCAGATTATAGGAAATTATATTGTCTTTAACATGGTTGCAAAATAATGCTGATTTGAGGTGTCGTTTGGTAAATTTTGCCAATTATCTATAGCAATACAAAACGACTGCTTTTTTGGACGCCATCTTGGATTTGGAGGTGTTCGCAACAAATTTTTTGAGGTAGACCTCTGAATTATTTGGTCTCATTAAAAATACTTGAAATTAAAATCGGTTTAAACTTGTTGTGGAGATCTGGCAACCTAAAGTCACTTTTTTCGACTTTGGCCCTCCGCCTATAAGTATGGAACAGGTTTCGTCTTTTCCGAATCAGTTTTGGTATAGAGGGCGCTGCACGAAATAATTTGTTTGTGAGATAATGAAAAACTAAGTGTAACATTTGCAAAAGCATGCAGTTATGTGAACGATCTTCTTGAGCCCACTGAGCACTTGGAAGGAATACTCCCCAGGGAGTGGAGATGGTGCACACAATGTGTGCTGGTTCGCATTGTATCCTATGACCGGGGTAATAATAAAATTGTAAAGCGTTTAGAGATGATTATCAATCGTGATAAGCGCTATATACAAATTGGATATTATTATTATTATTAATGGCATAATAAACTGTATTTTATCAAAATCGGTTCAGAAACGGCTGAAATATCAATAAATATATCCGATAGGAATAAATCTGGGGCCCAGATTTATTCGATGATTATTTTTTTTTTATTAAAAATGCTTACACTTTTTCAAAAGAGGTTTTTTGATAGTTGTTGATGATCTCTCTATTTAATCATTATTTCAACGAAACATCACATGCATAATTTTGTATGAAAAATAGTTGAAACCAATGCTTTTTTAGAGAGCGCCCTTTTGTGTTTTAATGGCTCTTTTTGAATGATAACAGGCTTTTTACTTAGTCGTTTGTACTTTTCTGTACCTTTCGAGCATGGTGGAGTTATAACTATTAGTTTGTAATGCTATTGTGCATGTTTTGGTTACTAAAGCTCAGCCTTACCAAAACTGTATTACCCCTTTAACATGATATTTACGATTGAAGTGTTCAGATGTTCAGTTATCCACTGGATACTGTGGACAAAGTCAGTGCAATAAGTTGGCGAATATTACTTTTTTATTTTACTCTACTTGGTCGAATAACATTAATTTACCATAAAGTGATCACACATAACTCAGTGGACATATCAACCATTTGGAAGTTTTTGCACAATTATTCTATTCAGGCTTTTGCATATCCAAACACTAAAGCACTTACAAACATTAATTCAAGAATATTACAGATTTAAATTTGAGAACATTTTGACAGAATCTTTATACCGTGCTATTTGAATATTCAGTTTAAATTTCCAGCTTAAAGATTCCATGTGCATCTTAATATTCAAATTGTACTATATTGGTTGCATTATCGCCTTTTCCGGGAATGATATTTTATTAATTTTTTAATATTCTTATTCGCGATATGTTTCTATAATATTGAACCGTAAAGCTTAAATGGACTTAGTAACATTGTCCAAATCCTCACAATCCAATTGGAATTCTAGCGGTTCCCTCATACGTTGTTGTATTCGTATAAGCAATAAAAAGCATGGGACAGGTTTCGTTTTTTCAAATTTCCCTTTCGTTAAAAAGATATTTACGATTGAAGTGTTCAGATGTTTAATTATCCACTGGATCGCCAAAACCGTGTACAAAGTGAGTACAATGGGTTAGTGAATATCACTTTGCTTTTTTACTCATTACTCGGCCATATAACGTCCATTTAACTTGAAATGTTCACACAACATCCAGTGGACATATCAGATCAGATAATAACTATATACATTGTATCAACCACTCCTCACTTTTTGCACATGACAACAAAGTTACTAGATCCCTTTAATGATAAATTAAATAAGAAACAGGAAAATCAGTTCCCTACACGCATGTTATTCCTAAACACAGGACTTTTTGCTGTAAAAATCGAAGGACTTCATATAGGCTGACTATATAGTTATTAGTCCATTTAATTTGTTCCCGAGACCTTATGCGTTTCCGCATTTATCATCACTACTGCGGATATATGCCCCATTTAATAACGATAAATGTTTATTTCTGAGAAAAATTCACTCTATATCCTGATACACTCTGTGGTATTGAATAAAATAATATAATTGTTGAACTTTATAGCCAATCGACGTGTGCGAATGATAACGGTAGGCTGACGGACGCGTCCGCCGGTGCTGGCCCGGTAATGTGAAGCCGAATTTCCGCCTTGCTATCAAGCTATTGTATCTTTTTTTAGTGCTGTCTTAAAGACTAGTTACTCTCTTTGCTTACAATGTTAATTACATTTCCATTATGTTGTACTTTTTAATAATAATAATAATAATAATAACGGTTATTTAGTTATTAAATATTAGTATTACCCCGGTCAACGGATACACACTGCAATCGATCCTCCACATGAAGTGCACATTCTCCACTCCCTATGGAGTATTACAAAGATTTCTGAATTAGAGAGGCTTACTTTTAAATTGTATCAAATCAACACAGTCAAATACGTGTGTTTTTTTTTCTTTAAGGATGTGTGTTTGCAATTGTTATTATCTTGTTACATCACAACAGGGTATTTGTATTATGGACTACTTGTTGTGTAACATTACAATTATATATATTTGTTTACATTTTTGTTGTAGGGCTTCTGCAGAAAACAATGCTTCAACCTCTGACAGAGAAACCCTATATATATATAAGAACAAAACGAATAGAATTAAATAACAAATTATTTTGGATGGGTAGATCCACTCAGGTCCACCTATACATAAGCATCATAAGTGGACCTGCTTTACAAGAAAGCCCAGCAACATTTGGAGAAAAAACGCAGATTACAAAGTATTTATTTATTTATTTATTTGTTTTATTTATTTTATACCGCAGGGTAGGCCTGTTCAGTTATGCTTTACAAAGGCGCCCTGCACTTTAAGTCTTGCATGTTGACAAACAACAACATCTAAACATATATACAGTACATTATAACAATTCAAAACGAACATAAATAATGGGGAGAGTGAATACAAGACATCATACACGCATAATAATATAGCATGTTAATCATCATCTGTTATGAAATAAAATTCAAATAAATATAAAGCTTTATATTGTTTTTTAAACGTGTATAGGGATGTGCACGACTGCACTGTTATAGGGAGTGTATTATACAGGCTAGCTCCAACATATGTAAAAGAATTTCTTTTATATTCAGTTTTTTTTGGCGTGGTAATGGGGACATTTTGCAGAGTAACGAGTTTTATAATTTACACTTCGCTTGCATATCAATGGTTCTAAATAAGTTGGTACTAGATTATGTTGTATTTTATGAACTAAAAGTTAATGACATTTCAATTAATGCAATAAGTGGCATGAGAACAAAACAAATAAGTTTTAAAGAATATAGAATAAGACGCAAGTATCAGACAACATGAAACAAGTACAATGCAAAACTGTAAACAATGTATTGATCGTTAAAATGACACCTATACAGCGAGCATATTATACAAATGTGTGAACAAAAATATTAACTAACCAGAAATGAAAACAAAGAAGAATCAGTAGATGAAATAATTTATTCAGTGTATATTGATAAGGCCTATAAAACATGTTTTTGTTACCGCGTAAATTATTTAGGAAATTGTATTTGTATGTGTATACGGAATACCGTTTTATACAGTAATTATTTTGTTGCGGGATTTGCTTCAAATAATGACTGGAGTTAATAACAATAATAACAGAGGATATCGCATCCAATATCCCTTATCATCAATAACGAATATTTGTGCGTTCAATTTAAGTGTATGCTATAATAAATAATACCAATTTATCACATTTCGTTAAATTCGTTTCATTTATGTAACTTGAGCAACTTAACGAAACGCCAAAGAAAAAAGACAAACTCGAACAAAGACAAAACTGTACCTCGATTCTTACAGTCCATTCAATTACAATAATTATATTCGTGTCATCCTTTTCTAAGAAAATACTTTTAACGTATAGAAGAAATAAAAATTGGAACAAAAATTTCGTTTCTTATATTTATTTCTTCTTTCGCTTCTCAGATAAAAAGCACCACCACACAAAACCACAGCCCCTTTCCTCTAGGCTAAAAACGGTGCCCGTGACCTCTCGTTAATTGCGCCTGTCGTCGACCAATTAGCTGCTTCCAATTTGACCTTGAAATGACCCATGACCTAACATGGCTTCTTCCGGTGTAGTCAAAGAAAACGAAATCGTTGCAATATCAGTAGATGCGGTGGCGTACGTAGCTATAGGCTCAATCCGTTGGAGATGCACAAAAGGGTACGATATTTCCTGTGGACATCGTGTAGTAAAATTGTGTTTAATATGTAGTTCTTTATTTATTTTATCTAAATTTAAAGGGGTAGTACAGTTTTGGTAAGGCTGAACTTTAGTAACCAAACCTGGACAGTAACATTATAAAATAATAGTTATAACTCCACTATGCTCGAAAGGTATAACAAATTACAAACGACTAAGTTAAAAGACCGTTATCGTTCAAAAAGAGCCATTAAAACCCAAGAGGGCGCTTTCTTAAAAGGCATTGGTTTCAACCATTTTTCATACAAAATTATGCATGTGATGTTTTATTGAAATAATGATTAAATAGAGAGATCATCAACAACTATTTATAAAAACGCTTTTGAAAAATTTTGAAAAAGTGCAAGCATTTTTTAAATTTTTTGAAAAAATCATCTAATTATTTGGGCCCCAAACAATTATAAGATCAGATATATTTATTGATATTTCAGCCGTTTCTGGGTCGATTTTGACCAAATAAAGTTTATTTCTGCCATTAAAATTGCATGTTCTCTCAAATTCGACACTCAGTTTTTCATTACCTCACAACAAAATTGTGATATGCAGCGCACTCTCTACCAAAACTAAACTACCCCTTTAAGGGAATTGAATGAGGGTGGGAGGCGATGTAAGAATAAGTGGTACCTTCTTGCCAACCCCCCCCCCCCCCCCCCCCCCCCTTTAGCTAAGCCGCGCAACATGTAGTATGAGCTGTGATAGTAATTAGTATCGCAGAGAAAAGGGAGAGGTAAATGCGCTAGGGTTCAATTATCACCAAACGTTCATATACATGTTTTATAGTCGTTAATTTGTTCCCAGCTCATTTTCAATTGTAATGACAAATTTATATTCTGTAATTTAAGAACAAATCTGCTCGGATTAAGATTTCATGCCAGTTTCGTGTCATTCGCCACTCAACCGGAAAGTCGCCATGCCACACATTGTGATAATATTGACTTTATTTGGTTATTTATTTTATTTTATTTCAATTACAATTCGATATACCGGTTTATTAGGATAATCTATTCAAATGTATGCGTGTTTCTTGCCTGGTGATCAAGGCCCATATGTGTAATATTACACTTACTTTGTTCCCCTCTAAGCCAATTTTAGATGTCAAGTTTAGATTATAGGGCTAAGTATGCAACCTGAGATCCTTTTAGTGGCCAACTAGGGTTAACTCAGAAGGTATTAATTGCTTACCAATATAACAATTACTTGTTTCTAAGAAAACTTTAAACGCTTATCTAGTTCTATATTAAAACTGATTAATATAATTTGAAGCTATGCCAAGTGTGGTTGTATGAACATGGACTTCTGGATACAAATCTAACCTATTTAATCAAATTCTTTTCCTGATTGGAATATAATACAATACTTACAATATCACATATTATTTAAAGCTATGTCGGGCAAAACTCGGGCAATTTTGTGTAATGTTACGAGGACGCGTAATTTGAGTAGCGCCAGCTAGAACGGGATGTTCCATATAGGTTATATTACTCGATTATTCATTCAGATTCAATCAAGCGTTCATGTACATGTATATAATCATATTGAATGCATAAACATAAACATAAAAACATAAACAAGCACATTATTACTTATCAAGATTTAAAATGAGGTAAACAAAAAAAGGGCCATGGAGAATCTTTAAAAGGCTTTTGGGGACGCAGCATTCTTTTACGTTATTGCCTTCATCACTCTGGATTGCACTTACCATAATTATTGTTATTTACCCATTGCAGTGTATGTTTTGTTGGTAATCTACAATTATGTTCATGTCTTCGTGAAAATGCATAATTATAAAATCGTACTTTCCTGGAAATCCGCCATAATATCGAATTTCATATATTCGTTGTTCTTCTCCTAATACTGCTGAAACAGTTTGGGTACTCTCTCGCGCGTCCATCTCTCTTTACCCTACTTTTGTGTCAAGGCCGAGTGCGAAATATCAAGATGAGAAGGTATTCTTTTTCCCCCCCTCTTTTCAAGTTCAGAAAAACGTGAAATAATCGGAATAATTGGAGGATGAATCACGAGTGGCGTGCCCTGAGGGGACTAGAATTAATAAACATGATAAGAAGGACCATTTTAAGTAACTATATCTCTTTCCCAATATTTCCTCTCCCGAAAAAAAACCCCGAGAGAGTGCGATGGTATCGTAAGAGTAGTCTAGCCTCAAGGTGTGTTTTCTTTTTTTTAGAGCGTTTATATCAAACCGAACAATAATATATACAAACTCGGATGTTTCAATTAATTTAACACAATCCAATGCAATATTTCATTGGTCCAACTCCAATGGAAAATTGTTTTGTGTTCACAATAATATCACAGTAACAATTAATCAATTCACGCTTGTTCCCGGAAAGGTGAAAGCTTGTCCAAGGTCTATTCGAAATAGCAAAAAAGGTGATTTCCAGAATGAAAATATGTATTATAATTAAAGGAAATTATGTCAGGTTTATAAAGCTTCTGACTACTTGAGCAATGATGAATTAAGGGGTTTCTGGGAAGAACGCCGTCGTAGGGTTTTCTATAGCTCAGTCGGTAGAGCACCGGTCTAGCAATCCGGAGGTCTCGGGTTCGAATCCCGTTGGAATCCCATTTTTATTTGCTCACTTTTAATTATAATTAAAGGAACGTGTCAATTGAATTGCTGTATCCAGCATAACCCATGGGATGTTTCACTAAACAATAAAAATCGCTCCGATCGTTTTAGCATCGATTCAGGGGGGCGATCTTTACTAAAGTCACTATCGATTCCATACTCTGTTATAATGTCGATATCGATTCTAGCCTCGGAATCTATTTTTATGTCAAAATCGATTCGGGATTGGTTTTTAGCTTGGGAACGATATCAATACGGCAAGCAAACCGATGCCCAAATGGCGTTGCGAATTTGCGATGTAATGAATAAGTAAATGTTGTTGCTGTATTACATTACACTAAATCATATATGATTTCAAAGAATTTGAGAGTCAAATAAGCCACTATTTCACTACCCAAATCTGGATCGATTCTAGCCTCAGAATCGATTTCGGCTGAAAATCGATTCGATATTGCTTTTAGCTTTGGAACGATCAACTTGGCAAAAGTACCGATGCAAAAATGACGTTGCGAATGTGCGATGTAACGATTAAGTAAATATTATGTTGTATCACATAATAAATCATATCATTTCAAGACAAAGTTCAGATTATGCCTAATATTTAGGCCTGTAGCTGAATACAGTTATTTTGCTATCATTACTTTTTGGACTGTTAATCAGAAGAACAGGCCAACAGAATAAATAACTGTTAGACCATAATTACTACAGACGGACTGTATCTGTGTAGACAAGATAATGCACCAACTGAGTATTTGCCAAATTGGTTAAGCATTGACATCAGGCTACATATCGCAGTTCTCCCATGACTCGAATCGTAAGGCAAGCGAGCTGACCGAGCAGCGGTGTGAAATGCATTTCCTCCCGGGTTATCCCACCGATTCCCCCCGGCACTCTCCCGTGCTCATCTCTCGCCACCTCGCTCCAGCGCGCGGGGAGTAAGTTTTGATCACTTCACGGACAGTCTGCCCTTACTTTCAGCGTAAAATATCAAATTCTAACCACCTCCTCCCCCCCAAAAAAAATGACCGAAAGCAATGGGGAAAACGATGGACAACTTTAACATTTGGATTTTCTATTTTGATTATTTCTATCGATTATTATTGATTATTATGTCTTTGCTCTTATAATCATCATTTCTCATTTTCAAAAGTTCTTGTTCCCATTGTATTGATTTTTAAGGTTCCTTTTCTAGTATTTCCATTTCCTTCCCATTTCAAACTTTTGTATTATCCAAATATTTTCCCATCGTCTCCTAGGCATTGTCTTTCATGATTCAAACCGTTCTCTTTCGCGTTATCCTCTGTTTCGCCATTCCCCAATGTTCAATTTTCTCCCTTTTCTTTCTCACAACTTTTTTCTTCTCCGTAACCTTTACAAATGGATACATCAAGTTTTCCCTCTTTCTTTCATTGGTTTCGCTATTTTCACCCATTAAAGCTTTGTTTCCGCTTCCAGTTCCCATTTGTTATTTCAACCATTCTACCCTCTAATCTTTCTTCTGTCCCTTCCCGATACGAGTTTTTCCTCTTTCTGTCCAAAGTTTGGTTTCCTCTATATAACAGGTCCAATTCTCGATTTTTCACCCTCAAATCTTTCTTCTTTCCATTTCCGAAGTATTTTCTCTCCGCGTTCTCGGTCGCCCGCTGACAGCGGTTTGCGCCAGTTGTGTCGGCATCGTTGAAAGGTCCATCGGGGACCAGGGGCGGGGGAGCACAGGCGTCATCAGGTGCGAAAAGGTGTACCCCAGGGGTACACGCCGAAATGGTCGAAACAACTACCAGTGGCGTAGTCAGAAAAGGTTCTTGGGAGGGTGGGGCCGGGGGGGGGGGGGGGGGTAGAAATGAAACAATGTAACTTACATCGGAGTATCCATACTCATAATATTGAATGGTGCGCCGTGGGTGGGGGTGTGGGTGAGGTGTGTCCACGTCAGGTGCGAAATGGTGTACCCCAGGAGTGCAACCAGTGCAAACCAGTGCAAACCAGTGGCAAACCAGTGGCGTAATTTTAAATAAGGGTTCGGAGGGGAAAAGGGGGGGGGGGATAAGGTTACCCATGTTATAGGACAAACATGGTGCGCCGGGGCTGGGGGACGGGGTGCATAAGACGACCGAAACAGCCAGCAGCGTCGACATGCATGCAGAGAAAAGTTCCGAGGGAGGGGGGGGGGGGGGGGGGGGTGAAAAGGAGACAATGTATTTCATGTATATAATATTGAAAGGTGAACTGGGGCCCGGTGGCGGGTGAAGTGCATAATGTTTCATCTGGTGCAAAAGTGGTACCCCAGGGGTGCACAAAGTTGTACCCCACGATGGCCCTAACAACCATACAATGGCGCATATAGCATATAGTCTGCTCGGATAAAAGGCGACGTATGTGCAAAATAATGATAGCTTGATTTAGGGACAACCAGTCTCAATATTTCAAATTAAAAAATTAAAAAATGTAAATGATTTGCTGGTGGTGGGGTGCAAATTGGGTGCATTGGCCTACATGAGGCGCCAGGTACGAAAAGGTGTAACCAACCTTTGTGGTTAATAATCAAAATGTATATACTTGCTAATTAATAGCGCTGATGTTTTAATAGCTACGCGGTTATAACAGTTGTATTACAGGTGAAGTGCATTCATGATTTCGTTATTTTAGAAGGGCATTAATTAAATGGGGAAGTGTTTGATTTTTTTCAATGGTGTTAAATGAATTTGGCATGGAGCGTTGAAACTAAGAAGCCATGTTCTCCACACGGTAGATTATTGATGATAGCTTTATATATTAAAACAAATAAGTGCTAAATAAACTAACAGTTTAATTGTAATTTTTACTAATTCAATAATAGCCATTCATATTAAAGGACATTTGACTCGATGGTCAACGAAGTTGATGGAAGTTTTCGATTAACTGATAACATAATAAGCTTACAAAAATTGTGTTTTAATTGGCGTTAAATGCGTGAAGTGGGCATGGGACGTTACAAATTTATTCAGAGCCACTTGTTGATGCTGTGGTTCTTGTTTTGTGTGTTTGTGTGTGTGTGTGTGGGGGGGGGGGGGGGGGGTGGGGGTAAATGAGTCTGACACAGTATACATCTATCCACAAAATATATGACAATCAACATGACTTTAACACTTCAACAATCTATCATTATCATAATCATCACCATCATCATCGTCGTGTGTATCGTCGCTGTCGTCGTCATCGTCATCATCGTCATCGTCATCATCATCATCATCATCATCATCATCATCATCATTATCATCATCATCATCATCACCACCATCATCATCATAATCAACATCATCATCAGTATCGTCATTGTCGACGTTATCGCACAATTATCTTTATTATCGTCATCATCATCATGAATAACACAACCAGCAATTTCAAGTTGTTTACGTGTTTTTTTTTTTCTTTTCTTAAAAACGTGTCTAAATCTTAGTGCTAGAATTACTGATTGCACTTTTCCACAACTCTCATCTCTTCCAAGAAATTGGTTTCTTTCTTCGCTGCATCCTGACCTACACCCTCCCCTCTCTCTTTCTCTCCGTGACTTTCTCTTCCTTCCTTCCTCCAATTTTCTTTCTTCCTCCAATTGATGACATCGAGAGTCGCCATCATTTCCTTCGTGTCTCTTTATCATCTTTCTACGCTTTTCTCTTTTCAATGGCGGTAAATGAAGTATTTTGTATTTGAAGAGCTTAATTCCAAAACAGGTTTTCGTTGCCCAACTTTGTACACATGCCAATGGGAATATGAAAATGGAACGTTCCATAGTTTGATTTTGAATGTGAAATGTGTCCTGAAATTGATTTCTAGATAGCTTATTAATGTACTGATATCGTTAACTCAATGTTTATGGAAAGTGAATTAAGCGCCTTTTTAACTAAGCTCTTCATTTAGAGTCATTGTTTGATTATTTATCTTATCGGGTTTTTTCTCCTGCGCTTCTCTTTTGCACTCAAATGTTCACCATTCAATTCGCTCACGATTCTCCAGTTTTCAGTATAATTCAAGCATCCCGATTTGATTATTTTTCTTTTCAGTCCACCTTTTCTCTTTTTCATTCTCTTCCCATTTCTGACTCCGATTTCGAGAGTCGCACTTATATATTTTCCATTATCAGTGTTTGTCTCCATCTCCTTCACTAGTGGCGTAGCCAGAAATTGACAAACAGGGGGGAGGGGGCTAACTCTCATACCATGTGAAGTTTTATTGATTTTCTCGTTTGTTTGTGTTTTTTGTTTTATTTATCCAGGTTAGCCTCTTCAGTGCTTTTGCATGCACCGTTCATCCAGAGGGACCTGTACCTAATATTATTTCGTTTGGTCCCATTAATGACAGGAGGGGCCGAAGGGGTGTACGTAATTTACACGAGAGGCAAGAGCTAGGCTGTATCAAATATGATTAATGTTCACCATGTTTGGTTTCTAAACGGTGGGGGGGGGGGGGGGGGGGGGCCGGCGGGAGGGGGCGTCTGTCGGTTCTGTTGTTTGCAGGCTACGCCATCGTTCGCCGTGACCTTGACTTTCACTGTACTTTCTCCCGGCCTGTCATCACCCGGTGATTGTGGTAATATATCTCCGTAACTAGTTAGTGGCGAGAAAGCAAGTAAGAAGAAGCCGCCTGCGTGGCTGACGGAGGACTGGAGGAGGAGAGTTATGGCGTAGCTACGGCTATAGGGAGCAGGGAGCATCTGCCCCATGCTAAATGTCTCAGGCAGACCGAGACCACTGCTTGAGTCGTGTAAGCAAGGAGGGGGGGGGGGGGGGGGGGAGTGAGAATAGAGGTTCGTAACCAAAATGTTTCGTGCCCGAGAACATTGGTTTAGTTTTGTAACTGGGGGAGGGGGGGTGGGCGTCATCAAGACCGATCGTTGCCCGAGACCACTACTTTAGATGGCCGAGACCGATAAAAAGTGGACCATTCTGATTTGTATTTATTTAAATTTTTTTTTTGGGGGGGGGGGGGGGTAGTCCGGAGATAACGGGTTCCATTCCCATCGAAGGCCAACTTTTAAAACTCATTTGCATTTATGAATTAATTAAATGAATGGTATTTAATATATGTGAAGCCAAGGCAACAAAAAAATAGAAATTATAATTATCCGAGAAGCTGAAGGCAGTCCCACCAAAGACTTACATCGGTCGGATGACACGTTTCCCAAGATGAAGACGACGACCTGCAATATGTTTTGAGATGAGTATGGGGGCATAAGTAGCCTACCCCTGCCCCCAACCCGTCACTTTATTCAATGTTGTCCTCCAACTTTTCCAACGATCGGATGATGATGCTTCCCGAGCTGACCAACGGGAATATGTTTTTGTTTTATTCCTCAAATTATTATAGGGCATATGACCCACACCCCCCCCCCCCCCTCCTCTTAACACAAACCCATCTCTTTATTGAAGGAACGTACTCGTTTTTATACACGAAAAGTGAAATACTATGAGATCACAATGTTGTCCTCCCAAAATTCCAACGATCAGACAATATGCTTCACAAGCTGACCATCGTGATTTTGTTTTTTTATTCCTAAAATTATTATAGAGCATGAGCCCCCCCCCCCTATTTTACCCCAAACCCATATATTTATTGAAGGATGGTCAAGTCGGTATAAACGAAAGGTGAAATACTTAGATCACAATGTCGTCTTTCAAAAGTTTCAAATGGTCGGACAACATAATTTGTTCATGCTTCCCGATATTTGTTGTTTTTTATTCATTAAAAAAAGAAACATAACTGTTCGTAAAATGTAACATGACTAAGAGAATGCCCCCCCCCCCCCCCGCCCCCTCCCCAAGTATATTAAAATGATAATCGCAAAGTAAACTCTCGAAATTAAGCAGAATAATTAAAGTAGAATACAAATACACGATGATGGAAATTAAGTTAAGGAAGGTGAAAGAAAGAAGACGTGTCATTATCAAGGAATGTAAAGTTCTCAAATCAAATTGAAAACTACTATTTAAAAGACTATTTTAGGAAAGTACAAATTGATATGCCTCACATCGATGTTTTAATTGTTATGAAAATACACATATTTCTCTCATTTATGAAATTTAAAAAACTATTCTATTTGGGAAGCTATATAGAAATATTTTCTCTAATGTAATTTTTGCGTTATGTTATTTTCTTATTAAAATATATATGCTCATAATGTGAATTCATGTTGTGTGTTGTTGAAAGTCTATTATTAGAAAAAGAAGAAAAAAAACATATTTCGAGGTTTAAAAACATGTTGTTCGAATTTCGGCACATAACAATTGAAAATACAACGAAATATAAGAGCGGGAAAAAAAGACGAAAATAAAATGATAGCTAGCAATGGCTAAATTTGGGAGAAAGTGCATGTCTATTTGGGTCAGGCGTGGGTCACGTGACCCACCTCGCCCTTGACCCTTCCAGTGGGGCGGAAATCAGGTCAAATGGCCCCCAGCGAAGTCTTGTCAGCTCTCCGTCACTAACTCGCGTGTTTCTTTTTCGGAGTAACGGCGACTTTATTCCGTCGCTGATGTCTTGTTTCTCTTTGCTTAAATTCCTCTTTTCTTCAATTATATTTGCTATTCCTCATCAGTTTGACTTTGCTTCGAATTAATTCGGACAAACGTATAACTATCCTATTTTATACGGCGAAGTATAGCCGAGTATAACCGCAAATATATAAATGGGAATTAATTCATCGATATAACGGTTCCATAGTGGTATTTCATAATTACAGGAAAACGTAAAAATGAATATTTTTGTATATATTTTGTAAATTGTATTATAATGCTATAAAAGGCCATAGGTATAAATACAATGTACACAATTTAGGATCCTTTTTATGAAAGGGCTACAATGAACACCTGATTATAACAGCGCGTTCTCCTTTTTACCTAGTACATGTATTTTTACAATGTTTTTTTAGGATTTTTCATTTTCATAAGCAGTTTTTAGCAGCATTTTCTTCATTATCTTCATTCTCATCATCATCTTTCATTTCTTTCATATATATTATTATGCAAAATAGATAAGTTTTAGCAATCCATATGTTCCAAGAATCTTCTATTTTGAATTTGAAAAGCCATATTCATTACTTTAAAAAAAAAACTCGTATACAACAAAACAAAGTAATAACAACAACAAAATTAATTTAATGCAAAGCGTACCAGATTGAAGGGATATGCTACACCTCTTTTACCATTATCATCGTCATCATTGTCATCATCGTCATTATCGTCATCATCATCATCATCATCAACATCATCATCATCATCATCATCATCATCATCATCATCATCATCATCATCATCATCATCATCAACAACATCACCATCAGCATCATCATCAGCAGCAGCAGCAGCATCATTGTCATCATCATCATCATCATCATCATCGTCGTCGTCGTCGTCATCATGCCAGC